>CM038704.1:47989388-48191888 GCA_021613375.1 Megaleporinus macrocephalus
ACCCTAACAATTACACCCCCTAACAGATAGACCCCTAACAATATACCCCTAACAATATACCCCTAACAATATACCCCTAACAATATACCCCTAACAATGTACCCCTAACAATATACCCCTAACAATATACCCCTAACAATAGACACCTAACAAATGTACCCCTAACAATACAACCCCTACATTTACCCCTAACACATTATCTATATACCCCGAACAATATACCCCCAACAAGTATACCCCTAACAATATACCCCCTAACAATATACCCCTAACAATGTACGCCTAACAATATACCCCTAACTATATACCCCTAACAATGTACGCCACTAACAATGTACCCCTAACAATATGTCCCCCTAACAATATACCCCTAACAATGGTACCCCTAACAATATTCCCCTAACAATATACCCCTAACAATATACCCCTAAGCAATACACCCCGAACAATATACCCCTAACAATATACCCCCCAACAATATACCCCTAACAATATACCCCTAACAATATACCCCTAACAAGTGTACCCCTAACAATATACCCCTAACAATACACCCCTAACAATATACCCCCTAACAATATACCCCCATACAATATACCCCTAACAATATACCCCCCTAACAATATAACCCCTAACAATGTACCCCTAACAATATACCCCTAAGCAATACACCCCTAACAATATACCCCTAACAATATACCCCTAACAATACACCCCTAACAATACACCCCTAACAATATACCCCCTAACAATATACCCCTAACAATATACCCCCAACAATATACCCCCAACAATATACCCCTAACAATACACCCCTAACAATATACCCCCAACAATATACCCCCAACAATATACCCCCAACAATATACCCCCAACAATATACCCCTAACAATACACCCCTAACAATACACCCCCAACAATATACCCTAACAATATACCCCTAACAATATACCCTAACAATATACCCCCAACAATATACCCCTAACAATAATACCCCTAACAATACACCCCTAACAATACACCCCCAACAATTACACCCCCTAACAATACACCCCTAACAATATACCCCCAACAATATACCCCTAACAATATACCCCTAACAATATACCCCTAACAATGTACCCCTAACAATATACCCCTAACAATATACCCCTAACAATATACCCCTAACAATATACCCCTAACAATATACCCCTAACAATATACCCCCAACAATATACCCCTAACAATATACCCCTAACAATATACCCCTAACAATATACCCCTAACAATATACCCCCAACAATATACCCCCAACAATATACCCCTAACAATATACCCCTAACAATATACCCCTAACAATATACCCCTAACAATATACCCCCACAATATACCCCTAACAATATACCCCCTAACAATATACCCCCAACAATATACCCCTAACAATATACCCCTAACACTATACCCTAACAATATACCCCCTAACAATATACCCCTAACAATATACCCCTAACAGTATACCCCTAACAGTATACCCCTAACAATATACCCCTAACAATATACCCCCCAACAATATACCCCCTAACAATATACCCCCAACAATATACCCCTAACAATATACCCCTAACAATATACCCCCAACATATACCCCTAACAATATACCCCCAACAATGTACCCCCAACAATATACCCCCTAACAATATACCCCCTAACAATATTACCCCTAACAATATACCCCCAACAATATACCCCCAACAATATACCCCTAACAATATACCCCCCTAACAATATACCCCTAACAATATACCCCCTAACAATGTACCCCCAACAATATCCCCCTAACAATATACCCCCTAACAATATACCCTTAACAATATACCCCCTAACAAAATACCCCCTAACAACTGTACCCTAACAATATACCCCTAACAATATACCCCTAACAATGTACCCCTAACAATATACCCCCAACAATATACCCCCAACAATATACCCCTAACAATATACCCCTAACAATGTACCCCTAACAATATACCCCCAACAATATACCCCTAACAATATACCCCCAACAATTTACCCCCTTCTGACTTGATGACTGAACGCAGTGTATATGCAAAAACGCTATCAGTCAAAAGTTGGACACACCCATCCAGGTTGTTCTTATTAGTTCTATATTAATAGTAATAATATTAGTGAATAAGTGTGAAGAGATCAAAACTATAGAATAGTCGGTATGGAATTATTCCTGGAGCAGAATAAAACATCTGGTTGTGTTTAAAGAATGTTGTTTAGAGGGTCTTTTAGAAATGAGCTCATTTGCTCTGATGCAGGTTTACATACTTTGAACATTCTGACCAGCAGCTTCATGAGGAGCCACATCAGCTGCTTCTCTAACAGGACTGAAGAAGATAGTGTAGATGCTGAGATCTTGTTCTGGGGGTTTCAAAGCTCTTATAAAAATATACATTCTCAGTTTTACATTTAAATACAGTTAAATGTTTGTTTTAGAGATATTTTTGTACATGGGCTCCAACTTTAGTATTTAAACTTGTTTTTCAACACAACAAATAAGCAAATGTTTGGGAGAGAAGTAGATCATATCTTGAGCTCCAGTTTGAAGAACAAAGTTAGGTTCCAGATTTCTCCTGGATGCCCCAGACATTGTGTGAATGTATTTAGTTCCTTCAGCAGCAAATCTTGATTTATCTTAATGAAGTACTGAGCAGTCAAAGCAGGTATTAGATGAAAACTGTAAATAATACTGGGTCCCACAAAGAGAAGCTTGGAAAGGGTTAAATAAACACACTGACGTATGTAAAAGCTCTACTTACTCTATTAATACTGATTAATATTTAAATAATGAAGTGTTTTGCTGAGCAAATAAAAGCTTCCTGTCTTTAAAATAGCTTTTTTAATATAATGATGTCCCCATGTGCCTCAAACCTTTGCACAGTACTGTAGTTTCCTGTTAATTATTTTAGATCTAATCTCCTCAGACAAGATTTTGACTGGACATTAAATAAAGCGATGGTGGTCTGTGAATTCTTGCCCACTACTGTAGATGCACAGTTACAGACTGTGGCCCAGTTGGCAGGATATGGTATTAAACAACGGTGTGTCTGCACAGTTCTCTTATGTTTTCTTATCCGTTCCCAATCTGTCAATAGCAGAATGGCAGGTATTGCTATCTAATGAACTGACCAATGAGTGGACACATTTATCTGTGGCTCCATATACACAGTGCAGTCACATTATTATGCCCACCAGCTAATATCCAGAGTAACCACTGTGTGCAGCACGGACAGCAGCTAGACGGACTGGGAGACTCAGTAAGGTCCTGGTAGGTGGTCACAGGTATCTGGAGGTATCATGCTGACTGCAGTGCATCCCACAGCTGCCGAAGGGGGCGTGGAGGAGGATCCATAGAGCCAACACCACCATTCAGGTGGTCACACCAATGCTCAATTGGGTTCAAGTCTGGGGAATTGGGGGAGCAAGGTAGTCTTGGTCAGCTCTTCCAACCAGTGTGGGACAGTTCTAGTCGTTTGATGTGTTGCATTGTCTTGCTAGAAGATTCCATCCGCCCCAAAGAAGACCATCAGCATGTATGGTGTACGTGATCTGCAAGGATGGATTCAGACCCCCATCGGTTGAGAGTGTCTTCCACATGGATGAGTGGGTCCAGAGAATGCCACCAGCTTGTGTGCCCGTTGAATGTAGGAAGTGGTCATAATAATGTGACTCGACTGTGTTTGTGCCCACTTACGCTGCTTCTGTGCATTCCAGATGAGTTGTTTGGGCAGTGCCTCGCACAGCAGGAGGGCAGATTTCGCTACAGGGTAACTGCAGCCTTATTGGACAGACTGCAGTCTCTACTACAGATGCTTATGAAGGAAGGTGAGTCATATACACACTTTCATAATGATTATTTATACTTATCTCACATAATAGCTCCCTTTAGTATTGACTTGCCACAGAGGCTCTGTTGCCTTGAGCCTTTGGATTCGTTGCCATAGAAACAGTTCAGTATAAACCCCACTAGGCCATGTGATGCTATAACGCCAATGCCTATGCGCAAGGAGAGCTGGGTATTTATTACTTTCCATACTATTCAGTACCTTTATGGTACTGAGAGACTCTCCGTAACATCTTAACATATCAATTAGATAACAGTCCTGAACATACATTCAGTAGCTCATCAAGAGAAGTTTAATTAAATCTGTAAATGAGATTTATGAATAATCTGAATTCAGTTGTTTTTCACTTTATTTGGAGGCTCCAAGTTCATATCTGTAAACGAGGAGTGGTTAAATATGTAACAGGTAGAATACAGACCATCTCAATGTCCTCAACCAGCCTGTAACTGGAGTTTAACTGGATTATGTTTGGTTAAGGTTATGGTAAGGATTAGGATCAGGGTGAGGGTTAGGATTAGGTTTTGGGTTGAGGATAGGGTCAGGCTCATGGTTAGGATTAGGTTTTTGGTTGATCTAAAGGTTATGGTTATGCCCAGGGTCAAATTAGGTTTTGGGTTAAGGTTATGGTTAGGCCCAGGGCGAGGGTCAGGATTAGGTTTTGGGTTGAAGTCTATATTAGGGTTAGATCAGGGCAAGGGTAGGAATTAAGATTAGGGCCAGGGCTAGGATTATGATTAGGTTTTTATTTGAGGCTGTGGTTATGGTTAGGATTAGGGACAGGGGGATAGTCAGGATTAGGTTATGGGTTATGGTTATGGTTAGGCCCAGGGCTAGGATTAGGTTTTGGGTTAAGGTTATGGTTAGGCCCAGGGTAAGGGTCAGGATTAGGTTTTGGGTTGAAGTCTAAGGTAGGGTTCAGATTAGGGCAAGGGTAGGAGTTAGGATTAGGGCCAGGGCTAGGATTATGATTAGGTTTTTGATTGAGGTTAAGGTTATGGTTAGGATTAGGGACAGGGTGAGAGTCAGGTTTAGGTTATGGGTTAAGGTTATGGTTAGGTTCAGGGTTAGGATTAGGTTTTGGGTTAAGGTTATGGTCACGCCCAGGGTTAGGATTAGGTTTTGGGTTAAAGTTATGTTTAGGCCCAGGGTCAAATTAGGGTTTGGGTTAAAGTTATGGTTAGGCCCATGGTAAGGGTCAGGATTAGGTTTTGGGTTAAAGTCTAGGTTAGGGTCTAGATTAGTGCCAGGGTGAGGGATAGGATTAAGTTTTAGGTTAAGGTTATGGTTAGGCCCAGGGTTAAGATTAGATTTTGGGTTGAGGTTAAGGTTAGGATTAGGGCGAAGGTGCGGGTTAGGATTATATTATGGGTTAATTGAATGGTTAGGCTCAGGGCTAGGATTAGGTTTTGGGTTAAGGTTATGGCTAGGCCCATGGTAAGGGTCAGGAGTAGGTTTTGGGTTAAAGTCTAGGTTAGGGTCTAGATTAGTGCCAGGGTGAGGGATAGGATTAAGTTTTAGGTTAAGGTTGGGATTAGGGCGAGGGTGCAGGTCAGGATTATGTTATGGGTTAAGTGAATGGTTAGGCTCAGGGTTAGGATTAGGTTTGTTAGGTTAGGTAATGGAAGTATCATTAAGAATACTTAACATATTCACAACACATCTACTTAATGTCAGTAATCAATCAACAGTACATCTTCAAGATATTTACTTTAGTGTATTCAGGTGCTTCACAACTGCTACTTCATTACACTGTTAATGTGTTACTGAAACTCTGGTAAGAGTTTAATAATCATCTACAAACAACCTCTCAAAATAAAATGTGACTCATTCTAAATATTTGCTACTAAAATCTAATTTAATTAGTATGTATTTTACTGAGCTCAGTAAATACCCCATCTTCTTGCAACATCTATATCTGCTTTAAGCAACACCCATTTTCTAATTAATTTAATTTAAAAGGAAGTACTGGGAAATGCAGTGCTCAGGAACTTGTATCAGCATGCCACTAGTTTTTTTGGGCTCTCCAATGTTTTGTTTTTTTTCTCCAGGACTCACCTGGCAGGATGATGTTACCCAATCAATCATTGACAAGGAACTAAGCAAAGTTACGAAGATCCCGCTGCCGTCTGCTGTGAAGAGCGCTCCCTCCTCTGAGTAAGACATTTAAACATAGAGGAACTGATTTATTTGAATGTGTCAAATAATATATAACCAAAAGCTGAATACCAGCCTGAATCACACAATCAGACCAGACACTCTGGAGTTGGAACAGTGTTCATATTTTGAAAACTGTGGGGTGAGTTACATGGCGTAGATCTAGAACAGGGGTCACTAATAGGACCCAGAAGTTGTCCTATGCAGACCCAAACCGATAAAGTATTGAGAATCATTTAATTTAGACTGTGTTCTAAGCAGCTGAGGTTTTTTCATCTTTACGGTATACGGGCTTTACGGTGCAGTGAACTCAGAGACTAATCGCGTGCACTGTAAGATCACCGAAGGCTCCTCAGCCAATCAGATCTGTGCACATTGGGGCGTGCAGCGCACACACACAGGCGAGATACGAAGCGAGGAGCAGCAGCTGGAGACTAAAGCGAGTCAGAAAGAATAAGGAGCTCTAAAAACAGAAAAGTGAACAGAGAGAACTGAGTGTTTAACAGGAACGGTTCTGGAATGGACCTGCTCGTCTAGTTCTGGAGAATACCGCTCTGTACAACCAACATGTTAATCTGTGAAGCTGAGTTAACAAGAAGAACCACGTTTTATTAACTTTTTCTATAAATAAATACTTTAAGATCCACTTTTTTTTAAAAGCATTCTGTTTTTTTAATGTAGCTCTTGTTTTTATTGAAGTGAGTAAAGAACATTTATTAGAATTTTAGAAATAATTCATTCAGTTCAGCTTTAAACAGTAAATATACTGAAATATACTGAAGGGTATGTGTGATGTGTTGGTGTTTCAGTAGTTGATGGTATAAGATGCTGATACTAGGTAACTTAAATATACAGATATGGCACTGAATCACAACACAAGTTAGTATGATGGTGGTCTGGACCTTGGCCTGAGGAAATCTCCTCTTATTGGACCATACTGAATTCTAATTAAATACCCCTTATCTATAATAAACCATAATAAAACCATAATAAAATGCAAAGCACTGACTTAAAAGTGGCAAAACGTTAGTCTATTGTCTACATAAAGCATCTTCTTTACTGTTTTACACTGTTGTGTAACTACACTCTGTGTTGTAACGTCATTGTGCTGCTGTTGTGTGTTGCGCCATGAAGCCTGAAGAGAGGCGTTCCAATATATAAGCTATATTGAGAAATGACCAAAAATACTTGACTTAACAAAACCAAAGCTAAAGCTTTTTTTATTGTCTTAGTCTTTGATTTGTGTTTATTTATTTATCCATTAAATTTTCACCTGAAACTCCCAGTTAAACCAAACAACAAAGCCAGGACGATAAACAGAGGATAAAAGGAATAAACAGGGTCGCACACCTAGACAGCCTTCATGTGCTATGTGATATTCAGCAATGCTCAAAAAGCACTACGCCCAGTTGAGTGTCCAGGGTTTTAGGCGCAGTATGTACAGTACAGACCAAAAGTTTGGACACACCTCATGTAAAGAGTTTTCTTTATTTTCATGACTATGAAAATTGTACACACTGAAGGCATCAAAACTATGAATTAACACGTGGAATTATATACTTAACAAAAAAGCGTGAAACAACTGAAAATATGTCTTATATTCTGGGTTCTAGAATACGGCTTTGCACACTCTTGGCTTTTTCTTGATGAGCTTTAAGAGGTAGCCACCTGAAATGGTTTTCACTTCACAGGTGTGCCCTGTCAGGTTTAATAAGTGGGATTTCTTGCCTTATAAATGGGGCTGGGACCATCACTTGTGTTGTGCAGAAGTGGATACACAGCTGATAGTCCTCCTGAATAGACTGTTAGAATTTGTACTATGGCAAGAAAAAAAGCAGCTAAGTGAATAAAAACCAGTGGCCATCATTACTTTAAGAAATGAAGGTCAGTCAGTCCGAAAAATTGGGAAAACTTTGAAAGCGTCCCCAAGTGCAGTCGCAAAAAACATCAAGCGCTACAAAGAAACTAGCTCACATGAGGACCGCCCCAGGAAAGGAAGACCAAGAGTCACCTCTGCTGTATGTAAAGCAAAAAGCATTTGCAGATTGAAAGTCTACATAACACTGTAACTGCTAATTTGCAGATTTAGGCCTGAAATAAATATGCCTGCTGTTATATCAGCTAGTACACCAGTTCAGGTAAGGGACCCCTAGATTCTAGTGGCAGCAGTGTGGTTATAAATTAAAACCCTGTTACTATTTGAATAATCATGTTTCTTCTTCTTCTCAATGCTCTGTAGGTCTGATGGAAGGGCAGCAGATCAGCTCAACCCTAAACTGCAGCACTACATGGACTACATGATTGTTGATTCTCCCCAACCTTCTCTCCGCATGCAAAGCCTGGAACCTTATAGGCCTACTTATCAGAAGGTCAGCATCGCATACGGTTTTCATTAATTCACTTCTTCAACTCTAGAAGCCTTACGTGAGTCCAAAGTTACTCAGTCTCATAACTACATATCAGACACATTAGTATCATAGTACTGAATAATCAGCAGTAGTGTCCAACAGTGAGTAGAGCAGCTTAAAATCAATCTCATGTAATACTCAAGTATTGATGAATCCTGAAGCCCTGAGAGAACTAGTGCAATTTCTTAGACATCCAGCATAGAGCAGCACAGGATTGAAGTTTGTAGGGTGGTAGTTCTAGTTTTTGGAATTGTGGTGTGAAATAAAATGGTGAAGTGCTAAAAGCTTGAAAGTGAGAGGTGTGAGCACAAGAACAGCAGTCGCTGAATCAACAGAACACAAATAAATTTAACACTGTAATGGTTTTGAGAACTACATTGGTGTCACACCTGAGAGAGGAGGTGGCAGGATGCATCTGCAAAGCTGGTAGATTTATTGAAAACACTGGAGGAAAACTGTCCAGAGAGGAAACAAGAAAGACTGACTTAAAATACAAACACCAAAAGAAAACATACACTATTAGACAAGAAGCAAATGTGTAACAAAGACTCCGGGAGTGCGTCCGAAATCACCTACTTGCCTACTACTCTGTGGGTGAAATCAGTAGGCGAGCGCCTATTTTTGAGTAGGCAACCACAGCACACTGTGCTATCCCATGATTGAACTGGAGTTGTGGATGAATACAAAGCAAAGGAAAAAAAACGGAAAGTGGTACACCGGCTGTGTGTACGTATCTACTGCTGGTGGACTGCTGCTACAGAAATATTATACTAAAATATTAACTAGAGATGGACCATTCAGCGGTTTTGAGGCCGATTCCGATCGCCAATCACCTTTCAGCACGATCGGGCGTTAGCCAATACCGATCGAGGGCGGGGCTATATGCTACGGCAGGGCTACATATGATTAGTGCAAGCAAGTCATAAAATTAAACAGTATAATATTTGTAACTAAATTAGAAGCTGGTCTATGTGGGAGTAAACCACTTGATAAGCTCCAGAAGAGCCACATCTGAAAAGTATCTCTACTAGGAACAGCAGAGCGTAGATCCAGGTGGAACATTAAGCAGCAGAATGAACATCTTCTACAGCCGAGAAGAGCTGCTTATCTAGAACTATAAACTCAATCACTCTGGCTGTGGTTCTTTTAGCTCTCTGGCTGTTTCTGCTGCTGTTCTGTTTGTACTGGTCAGATCTGGTCTGTATGTGTTCTGGGTTGTTTGTTTTGTGTTAGCTGTGTGTTCTAGCTCTGCTGTTTACTGATACTCACTGTGTTCAGCTGTGTGGTGTCTCTGAAGTGTGTATCAGATTAGTATGTTAAATGTCTTTGTCTTGGTTCCCGTGAGAGACGCTGATGTTAGTAATTTTATAGATGTTATAAACTGTCCTGGATGAGTCTGAGTCACATACAGTAACAAACTGCCAGACGGATGATGTTTACTTTTCGCACATGCCGTGAACGATGTAAACTGTTCTCGTGACGCCGCTGCTTTAGTCAGTCTGACGAAAATGAAACGCCATGTATTTCCACCTAGTGGTTCAGATAGGAATTGCAGGGAGCTGGCCAGAGGTCTCCTCTTCCTGGATAAAACGCTAGCTGAAAATCGCTGGAAATCGATCCTTCCATCTCTAATATTAAGTTCTGGCTGATTCGTCTTCTCAGCATCAGAGTTACAGCTCGACACCATCTGTGTGTGGATTCAGACCAAAACGCAGGTGCATGGACTGACGTCTGGTGGTCTGACGTCCTGCGTCACAGAGTGTTGGTAAGATGGTGGATGTAGTATGTCAGAGATTGCGTGGTTACTAAAAACTTAAGTACTGAAACTGCTACTAGTCTACCACTCAAGCAGTACCTACTGGCTCCAATCTAGTACCTACTGACTTAGTAGGCAATTTCAGACGCATCCAGGGTCTCAATAAAACAAAACACCGAGCAATACATACAATACATAAATACACAGGAACTAAGAAGAAACACCTGTGGCTAACAAGAGGGCGAGACTACATACAGGTGACAAAGAGGCAAGACAGGCAGGAGATACAAAACCACAAACATAAAGGCACAGCAAAGAAAACAAAGACAAAAACAGACAGAATCAAGGAAAGACAGGAGCAGGTTGAGACAGAATGTTAGAATTAGAACTGAATAAAAAGTTAATTATTGTCCCCTCTATTTTATCTGAGCAGAAGTAAAAGCATTATAAGTACAAATTCCAGTTTTACTTACATACCGTTATGGTCCAAAGAAAAACAAGTGTCTCCAAAATGTCTTCATTTTTTTTTAAGTAGGTCAATGGAACCAGAATATTTTCCAAGCTATTTTTGTGCACTTCTATTGGTTTATAAGCCATAAACGTTTAACACAATGTAAACGACAGCTGCTTTAAAATGATGTAGAAAAATAAAACAAGTCCAAAAATGGCGATACATGTTATTTTCCTTTGGACTGTGACGATATTAAACCATAAATAGTTACGACCCGTCTCTGGCAGTTACTGAATAATAAGTTTTAAGATAAAAAACTGAATACACCTAAAGTTTAAAGGGTTAACCCCCCTTCTTTGTATCCTCATGGTTAACAGTATGGTTACCAGGATGAAGAAGAACGCTCTCTGAACCTGGTGGAGGGGGACATGTACCCCGCACCCTCCTCTCACTCCAGGGGGTCAGCATCACGTCCTCACCCACTGGATAAAGACACACAACTGCTTCAGGACCTGATGTCTCTCCTCCTCTCCACACCTGCACAACCCAGCTCCCGCCACAGGGTGGCCACACCTCTCTCCTCCTCATCTTTCTTCCAGGGGCTGGACTTTCCACTGGACTACAGCAAGGACTACGTTTCCCAGAATGAGGAGGTCAGCAGCCAACAAGAAAAGAAGAAAACCCCTGAGGAGCATGGACGGTTTGATGGTGAGTGTGGTGAAGTATCAGTTTCCCAACGTTGGTCCTTCATGTTTTAATGGATTTACTGGCAGATGATATTCAATCAGCTAATGTAATTGGCAGCTTGTGCAGTTGCTATAGGCTGTTCTGAAAACATTGATAACACCCATGATATACTGAGAAACATATACTGTAACACAATTTATCATGATTATAATAAGATAATATAATAATGATTTTAGTGAGACTTCAGGACCAGGGCTGGAAGCTATTGCATTGTATGTACTGTATATCGTCGCTGTCCAACGAATTTTTAGTTTTCTACTTCTTTTGAACACGACAGCAGGCGTTTACATTGTGCAAAACTTTTAAAAGGAATGAACCAATAAAAATACTCCAAAATAGCTTGGAAAAGAGCCTGGTTCCATTGATTTATATTCAAAGTAAAGGTCTCTCCTGTAAAGTTGTCATTTTGGACAGCGATGATATATAAATGAATTATTAGGAGAAGACTCTATTGAAATATAATTAAAGAAAAAGCCTGTGTGGATCAGTTGGGAGACAAAACAGGTGCATGATTCAATTATAAATGCAGATTTTAATGGTTATTGATGCAAAACCCATAAGCACAGACAAAAGTCCTACAGTATCTCACAAAAGTGAGTACACCCCTCACATATATTATCATATCTTTTCACGGGACAACACTGAAGATATGACACTTTGACACAATGTAAAGTAATCAGTGTCTGTATAACAGAGTAAAGTTGCTTTGACCTCATAATAACTCAACACACAGCCATTAATGTCCAAACAGCTAGCAACAAAAGTGAGTACACCTCTAAGTGAAAATGGCCAAAATGGCATTTTTTCCTCCCTGGTGTCATGTGACACGTAAGTGTTACTATGTCTTAGGTGTGAAGGGGAACCAGGTGTGTTAAATTTGGTGTTATCGCTCTCACACTCTTTCATACTGGTCTCTGGAACTTCAACGTGGCACCTCATGGCAAAGAACTCTCTGAGGATCTGAAAAAGAATTGTTGCTCTACATAAAAAATGGCCAAGGCTATAAGAAGATTGCCAACAACCCTGAAACTGGGCTGCAGTATGGTGGACAAGACCATACAGTCAGTGCTTAATTTGTAAAACATCAGGTAATGGAACACTAAAGGTGAGGTGATCCAGCAAGTGGCAGTGAGGCAAAAGGTCCTGGAACGCATAGACACAACAGTGCTTCAAGTGTCCATCTAACATAGTAGCATCTATACAATAAATTAATCCTAGCTTTAATGACTGCAGTAAAGAGCCGCAACCATAAAGTCTCAGAGATGCCACTGGACGAATAGTTTTTGGTGTCCTACAAAAAAAAAAGACGTCAAAGAGGTGGTGGATCCACATAAATAAGTTCTAGAACACAGTTACCTGAAATATGAGAGGTGCCGGATCTTGTTCCAGCAGGATCCAGCACAAATTAAGCACTGCATACAGTGGTTAAACAGGACAGGTTCCACTCACACCAGGCCTCGCCATGGTCCACCAAAGAAGTTGAGTGCACATGCTCAGCATCATGAGTGCTGCCAGCATTGCTGCAGAGGTTAAAGGGGTAGGGGGTCAGCCTGTCAGTGCTTAGACCATATACCGCACACTGTATCAAATTAGTCTGCATGACTGTCGTTTCAGAAGGAAGCCTCTTATAAAGATGATGCACCAGAAAGCCTGCAAACTGTTTGCTGAAGACAAGCAGACTAAGGACATGGATTATTGGAACTATGTCCTGTGGTCTTATGGTACCAAGATAAACTTATTTGGTTCAGATGGTGTCAAGCTGACTACTGACTACTTTACATTGCATTAAAGTGTCATATCTTCAGTGATGTTCCATAAAAAGATATGAAATAAAATATTTGAGAGGTGTACTCACTTTAGTGGTTAACAAGCAATGGAAGCCACCAATTACAACTGTGCACACTGTGTGCTGACCTTTTAAGAACCTGTTTGTGATTTCTGGCTATTTTCATCTAAAAAAATAGAAAAAGTATGGCACATTCAAATATGGCACATCAATAAAACTGATATGTACATAAAAAATATTGGATGTCTCAATCAGCCCAAAATTCCTGAATCAGTGCATGCCTGTTTGGCAGGCTATAAAAAATGGTACTTCCTTAAAGCAGTGCCTCACATGAGTGACACTATCTTTCCTTTTGGAAAACTTAAAATTATCGGGATATATTCTTTTAGAGATGGTATCAGTTTTCAGAGGGTAAAATATAGGGATCTTGAGAGCTTTCACAGCTTTCCATCTTATCACACATAGATTACAGAGAAGGTAAATGTAAAAAAAATTAAATAAATATATATATATATATATATATATATATATATATATATATATATATATATATATATATATATATATATATATATATATATAAACCTGGAGTAGCTTTAAATAGCAACTAAATCTTAATTATTTTTGATTGATTCTTTTTGTTATTGACCACCTGATCAGCAGCTTTAGTAAGTAATGCTTATTTTTTTTCTTTTTACATCAAACACATTACAAACATTGTCTGTGGTAATCAGTGCTACAGTACAGATGTGGAAATAAGAGATTAAGTTGAAAAACCTATGGAGGATTGGAGAATTCTGGAAGTATTCCTTGTATATACTGTTGGCTGGTTTATCTATTCAATGTCTAGATAATTATTTTACAGTTGTTTTGAAAAGTTAGGATTCTGTGCAAAATGTAAATAAAAACAGAATGTGATGATGTGCAAATCATTTAAATCACACCAATAAAAACATTAGCAGTACATTAAAGTCTGAATTCTGTCTGAACTTGTATGTTTCACTTAAAAATTTTCTAGTATATTCTGAATCTTTTGACTTGTGTGCGCAGACCCCACTCAGCAGAGCCTGAACGAGTTATTGCTGCAGCACGGCTTTGACCTGGCTCATCTGAACCCTGGAGAGATGGAGCGCCTCTTCACAGTGCTGGGCCTCCTGCAGAACGAGCCTCCAATCACACACAATCAGGGTGAATCCACTTCAGCCCTCTTCATACCGCGCCACCATAGCTAAATTTAGAAAAGCGTAGATTCGCTCAACAAACCCAGTTCTTTATTGATTACTTTGCTTTAGCATGCTTTAATCTGGAGAACCAAAGGTACAGGACAAGCTCTTGATTAGAGGTATACATTGTAAGGATAGTATCATTCTGCTCTTTGCTTTTCCACAGATCGCACTGATGCAGCCGCCCCACAAAAACTGGTAAGCTCGTTTATACGAGAATTACTGTCTAATCAGTGTCAGCATTTTGTTAATTGCTGATGCTGCCGTGGCTGAGGTCATTGCTATTGCATAGGATGGCCATCAGAGGGCAGGGTATGCAACGACTGCAGGAAATGGCTGACCATAAGAGCGTTTCAGTACCAAACCAGAGACTGAGTATGAGTTAGAGCGAGCAGATTTATCCTGTGTTCTCCTTTCATAGATAAAAATCACGGAGGGGAAGATGACACATGTGGTGGAGAAGCCTCCAGCCCCTGCCGTCTCTTCCTCTTCCGCTCCTGAGGGCACCTTGCAGAATAACGATATCACTGAAGGGGCCAGTGCCCCGGCCGCTCCAGCCCCGCTGAAACAGGAGAAGGGGTGGAAGGGAGAGGAAAAGGTGTGGAAAGGAGCTCCTGGTGCAACACCAGTAAAGAATCAAACTAAATATAAAGAGGAGTATGGATACATCATTACAAACCAGAGGTACAACCATTGCCACTTGTGTGTTGACGTGTTGACGGGCTGATGTTTTTGAGTCTGTTCATTTCAGTTTCCGAGTAAAACACTGGATGTTTTGTGTTCACGGCTTGTTGGTTCTAACATCAGGATAGTTCACTTCACATTAGCCATTAAGCAGCGAGGAGGACTGCCTGTCTGTGTGGGTGGTTATGTGTATTTTGTGTAGTCTGTGTTAGTGTACCTGTCTGTGCGTGTGCGGTGTGTGAAGGTGTACGTCTTTCTGCAGTCCGCTCTCTCTGTACGATGGGGTACGTCTGCTGGAGACCCTGGCTGAGAGGATCCACCTCACCACTGGCTCATTCGTCAATATCAGGTAGGCGCAGAGACAGTGCAAAGAATTCCACTTGCTGCTTCAGGAGCGTTCCAGGCTACGCTCTGGTAGATCCGAAGGCCCAGAAGGAATACTCTGTCTTCTTTAGACCACATCTGTATAGTCGATTACCACAGAATTGGAATGTTTACTGTTTCTGATATAGGAAACCACAACAACATCACAAGTAGATCTCAAGCAATGTACATACAGTACTGTACAAAGGTTTTAGGCATTCGGGAACATCATTATATTTATATATAAGCTGTTTTTTTTAGATAGGAAATTTTTATTTGCTCAGCAAAGCAATATTCAAATGGTGATAATGCAGTAAGTAGTGCTTTTACATATGTCTGTGTGTTTATTTAACCCTTTCCAAGCTTTTCCTTGTGGAAACAACCCAGTATTATTTACAGTTCTCATCTACACATCTAATATATATGGGTGATTCTTCATTTGTGGGCTCTTTTTGCCATCTTAACTTCATTTTATAAAGTAATGCATTTCACTAGAATTTCATTATAAAATCACACTGTTAGACTGAATTATATTTCATTTCTAAATAATTTAAAAGATACTGATAGTGAAATTGAAAACCTGTCATTACCATCAACAAATGTCATTACCATCTCAACAGGTTATGTGTTGATAATGATGTTTTGCGGTAATGACAATTTTCACATTTTTTAAAGTACAAAAGCTAGCTAGGCCATGGATTTGCTAAAGCCATTTAACAGCTAGTACAAGATGCACTTTAAATACACATAAATAAATAAATAAATAAATAAATAAATAAATAATGTGTAAATGTAATGTTTAGTTATAATAAAATAAATAATATGTTAATGTAATGTTTAGTAGTAAATAAATAAGTAAAGTGTAAATGTAATGTTAAGTTATAAATAAATAAATAATGTGTAAATGTAATGTTTAGTTGTAAATAAATAAATAATGTATAAATGTAATGTTTGGTTATAAATAAATAAATAATGTGTAAATGTAATGTTTAGCTATAAATAAATAAATAATGTGTAAATGTAATGTTTAGTTATAAATAAATAAATAAATAATGTGTAAATGTAATGTTTAGCAATAAATAAATAATGTGTAAATGTAATGTTTAGCTATAAATAAATAATGTGTAAATGTAATGTTTAGTTGTAAATAAATAAATAAATAGTAAATGTAATGTTTAGTTATAAATAAATAAATAATGTGTAAATGTAATGTTTAGTTATAAATAAATAAATAAATAATGTGTAAATATAATGTTTAGCTATAAATAAATACAAAATGTGTTAATGTAATGTTTAGCTATAAATAAATAAATAATGTGTTAATGTAATGTTTAGTTATAAATAAATAATGTGTAAATGTAATGTTTAGCTATAAATAAATAAATAATGTGTAAATGTAATGTTTAGTTATAAATAAATAAATAATGTGTAAATGTAATGTTTAGTTATAAATAAATAAATAATGTGTAAATGTAATGTTTAGCTATAAATAAATAAATAATGTGTAAATGTAATGTTTAGTTATAAATAAATAAATAATGTGTAAATTTAATGTTTAGTTATAAATAAATAAATAATGTGTTAATGTAATGTTTAGTTATAAATAAATAAATAATGTGTAAATGTAATGTTTAGTTATAAATAAATAATGTGTTAATGTAATGTTTAGCTATAAATAAATAAATAAATAATGTGTAAATGTAATGTTTAGTTATAAATAAATAAATAATGTGTTAATGTAATGTTTAGCTATAAATAAATAAATAAATAATGTGTAAATGTAATGTTTAGCTATAAATAAATAAATAATGTGTTAATGTAATGTTTAGCTATAAATAAATAAATAAATAAATAATGTGTAAATGTAATGTTTAGCTATAAATAAATAAATAATGTGTTAATGTAATGTTTAGTTATAAATAAATAAATAATGTGTTAATGTAATGTTTAGTTATAAATAAATAAATAAATAATGTGTAAATGTAATGTTTAGCTATAAATAAATAAATAAATAATGTGTAAATGTAATGTTTAGTTATAAATAAATAAATAATGTGTAAATGTAATGTTTAGCTATAAATAAATAAATAATGTGTAAATGTAATGTTTAGTTATAAATAAATAAATAAATAATGTGTAAATGTAATGTTTAGTTATAAATAAATAAATAAATAATGTGTAAATGTAATGTTTAGTTATAAATAATGTGTTAATGTAATGTTTAGTTATAAATAAATAAATAATGTGTAAATGTAATGTTTAGTTATAAATAAATAAATAATGTGTTAATGTAATGTTTAGCTATAAATAAATAAATAAATAAATAATGTGTAAATGTAATGTTTAGCTATAAATAAATAAATAATGTGTTAATGTAATGTTTAGCTATAAATAAATAAATAATGTGTTAATGTAATGTTTAGCTATAAATAAATAAATAATGTGTTAATGTAATGTTTAGCTATAAATAAATAAATAAATAAATAATGTGTAAATGTAATGTTTAGCTATAAATAAATAAATAATGTGTTAATGTAATGTTTAGTTATAAATAAATAAATAATGTGTAAATGTAATGTTTAGTTATAAATAAATAAATAATGTGTAAATGTAATGTTTAGTTATAAATAAATAAATAAATAATGTGTAAATGCAATGTTTAGCTATAAATAAATAAATAATGTGTTAATGCAATGTTTAGTTGTAAATAAATAAATAATGAGTACTGAATACTGCCGTACTGATGTAAACGGTTATGACTCTGAATAAATGTACTCTATGATCAGAAGCAATACACCATTCAGTTACTCCCATTTACACACATTAACTAGTCACTCCTCACTCATGGCTGACATGTGCTCCCTTGTGAGTCTTTGTTTCCATGGTTACAACATAAACATAAACATAAAGTGCTACCTTCAATTAGTTCCCTGCAGAAGTCATACACTGTTGCGATAATGACGATAATGTTGGGGACGATAATATATTGCTCAAAATATGCATAGGTACAAATATGAAACTAAACAGTACATTTAGTTTCTTTTTAAGTTTTTATGAAACTCATATTGTGATCTTTTTTTATAAATTGATCACTTTTTAGCATTTTATTGGGGCCTAGAAGTTTTAAAGTCTGGGTTGGGGACAAGGCCAAAGTAGCAAAATATTGATGTTTAAATCATTATAAAAATGGAAATCATAATTATTTTAGTGTGTGTTTTTTTTGGTGATGAAAGGAATGATTATTTTAATACCTAAAATGTTTGTTTTGTATTTAAGTAGTTTTAACACAAATGTATAACCTAGGGATGTAACAGTTCCCCTAATTGAAGAATATATATATAGATAGATATACTGTTCGAATTATATCTAGTGTTCCTACTGGAGAAAATGCACTTACTGTTAAGATAAAGGCTTTTCATCAGTGTAGGTGCCTCAGACTTTTGCACAGTAGAGTATATTTATAGATGTGAAGCACCTCACCTCACAGCAAGACGATCCATGTTGGATTCCCGGTCCAGGCTGTTATGTGTGGAGTTTCCTCCAGTCACTCAGTCACTCTAAATTACAAGTAGGTTTTAGTATGTGTTGGCCATGCAATGGACTGCCGACCTGTTTATGGACTCTGGGATTGGTTCTAGCCAACCTCATGACCCCGATTAGCGGGATAAAGAGGAAGATCATGGATGGATGGATGGAACCCTACAGGAATCTCTATAGGCGTCAACTGATATGTACATAAAAAATATTGGATGTCTCAGTCAGCCCAAAATTTGTAAATCAGTGCATGCCTGTTAGGCAGGCTAAAAAATTGTCATTCCTTAAAGCAGTGCCTCACATCAGTGACACTGTATCTTTCCTTTTGGAAAACTTAATATAATTTTACTTTCAATAATTTTACTTTCGGTAAAATTATCGGTAAAAAACACAAATTATCATTATCTATTCTTGGTGGTATAAGTTTTTATATATATATGTGTGTGTATGTATGTATGTATATGTTTTATATATATATATATATATATATATATATATATATATATATATATATATATATATATATATATATATATTGTCTTCCTAAAGGTTTAACAACAACCTTGACATAACATCAATAAACACTGTCTGTGGTAATCAGTGCTACAATACAGATGTGGAAATAAGAGATTACACATAAAATTTATGGAGGATTCTGGAAGTATCAATTAAGTGTAAGAGTAACACTGCATTTACATTACAGCGTACTAGAATTCCTTATATTGCCCACTGTTGGCTGGTTTATTTATTCAATATAGAGTTCTGTACTATGAAGAAACACAGAAGATAAAAAGACTAATAATGTCTTTAAAAATATCAACAACTGTAAAAATTGGCCCTCTCTGCTACCTTCATTGGCTCGACAACAACTTCAGCATGTATTTTCAATACTGACATGACTCGTGATGTGAAACAACATGCCATATTTAAACATTCAGATTGGCCACCGGGGCTGGAATTATTTTACGATTTTGTTTTGAAAAGTTAGGATTCTGTGCAAAATGTAAATAAAAACAGAATGTAATATGTGCAAATCTTTTACATTCTATATTTAATTGAAAATAGTACAAAGACAACATATCCATTTATTTACATTTTTATTTACTTTTTTCAAGATATTAAAAAAAAAAGCTTAAAAATAATGATAGCAGTTTTAAAAACTGATGAAATCAATTTGCGGTATTTTTGAAAGTGACATGTTTTGACATTTTTGATGTAGGATTTCAGCTGCTCAACAGTCTGTGGTCTTTGTTGTATATTTTGTTTTATAAGGCACTAAATGTTTTTATTGAGTGATGGGGCTGGACTTCAGGCTGGTCATTTCACCACTCAGACTCTTTCACTACAGAGAACGTGGTTTACCATTCAGCATTAATTAATCAGGCCTTCACAGATGTAATAGTCACCCATGCCGTGTGCACTACCACACCCGATATTATCATGGATGCCGGCTTTTAACCCACAAACTGATAATTATTAAACGAATTGATTAATCAGACCACAGGACACTTTGCTTAGTACATCTTTAACAAACTCAGACCCAAAGAAGGCCACGGCACTGTTTTTGGATCAGTTTATATTTGGTTTCTTTTTTGAATGGTACAGATTCAACTTGTGTTTGTGGAGCAGTGATGAACTGTTGTTCGATGGTTTTGGGAAGTGTTCATGAGCCCATGCAGAGATGTCACTACAGAACAAGGTCTGTTTTTAATATGATGCCGGCTGAAGGCTCCAAGATCATGACCATCCAGTATTAGTTTTTATCCTTGTCCCTTGTGTACTGATATTTCTCTGGATTCTTTGAATCTTTTAATGATATTATGTACTGTCAACGATTAAATCTCCAAGTTCTTTGCTGTACCATTGCTTTCTTGGTGGCCTCTTTCTTATAGCCAATTATGTTGTCTTGTTAAGCATATATTTTCAAAAGCAATGCCATTTCTTGCAGTTGTACCTCTTTCAATTAAATAATTAGTTAAAATAATTTGTAAATCACTGCATTTTGTTTTTATTTCCATTTTGCACTGCGTGCCAACTATTTTGGAAACTGAGTTGTAACTTACTTCGCTGTAATGTAAACGCAGCGTATATTACCCCCACGTGTAGGCTAACAAAAACAGCTAGATTAAATCTGAAACAGTGATCACTCAGAAGGTTCCAGCTTTACTCATGCAATTCTGAACCAGCTCCATACTGCCTTTACTGCATGACACAGCATAATCCTTCTACCACTGACCCTCGGACCCTTTTTGCATCCCAAACTCAAGCTGTGGTGAGGTGGAGCCTTAACCCGGGGTCCCCTGCATGGTGGAGGGGGGTGGATAATTACATGAGTCAACCTCAATTCTGGGGTGCCCCGACCCCTTGACCCTCCATCCCTGCTGCTAACCTCTTCCCTAACATCCCTTCATGCTTGGCGGCCTGTGTTTATTTGGCTGTGTGACCCTAACTTCTGTTCACAGCGTGGTTGGTCCGGCTCTCACGTTCCGAGTTCGCCCGAACAGCCAGAACCTGACCGCTGCTGAAGTGGCAGACAAGGCTGGTAAGTGTAGGAGGGAAGGGCTTGTACAATGTGTTTCAATAAGGAAGACTGTATATATACCTGTATATATACCTGTATATATACCTTCTGGGAATTTTGTAATGGTGTGCTATTTCTGTATATATATATATATATATATATATATATATATATATATATATATATATATATATATGTGTGTGTGTGTGTGTGTGTGTGTGTGTGTGTGTGTGTGTATGTGTATATATATATATATATATATATATATATATATATATATATATATATATATATATATATATATATATACCTTCTGGGAATTTTGTAATGGTGTGCTATGTCTGTGTTTAAAGTCAACATGAATTAGAAATTGATTTTCAGTACATATTATATATTGTGGAAACTTTTCTGAGCTGTCTGATTGGCTGAGCTGTCTGACTGGAAGAAGGAGCTGGTAAAACGTGATATATCTTGAAAGTAATGTAAGATTTTTTTGTGTAAAATATTTTAAAGTTAACTATAATTAGCAACAGAATGTGTACAAACTATTTTGCAGAGCTCACAACCTTGGCAAAATGTGGTGGTGTTTACACAAGGTTGCCAAAACATTATTAATAAGTAACATTATATTATTTATTATGACACCTGTTGGCAACTTAGCAAAATTTCATGTGGATACAATGGAACACATGAAGAATTCTAGTTCTGCTGACAACATTGCCACTATTACGCTATTATCACATATAATGTTGTCACAATTACATTTCAGCATTGTGACAATGTTGTGGGCACCAAAAAAGGAGGTTGTCACAACATAACTGTGTTTGCAGGGTAGCCCCAGCCAGTCCAGTCTTATTGTACCATTTTGTACCTCAAAGAGTCGAATCAGTCCAACATGGGAGGATGAAGAAGTAGTGCTGCTGCCCCAACGGCATATTCTAACCTTTTGTCAATCATGTTGAAGGTTCTGCTCTTGGTTAGATAAGAACAGATAGCCAGTGAAAGGAAGAGTAAATGGAAGATGGCTGAAGCTTTTGGGAAGTGATGGCCACCGCTTCCCTTCTTCCCAAATGTCATGATGATCGGACCAAAATAATTTAAGTAGGATAATGAAAGTAGATAGTGTTTTTGTGCTCTACTTTAGAAGATGCTTGTTTACCTTTAGACAGCGACAATATATATAGATGCTGTATATTATATTATGAAGGTCCACTGCAGGTCTATAAATCAACCAATCAGAGCCTAATATTGGTAAAAGGAAAATGTGTTTACTTCTTGTTTACGTTTCTTTTCAGTGGCTTTTCTTTTTTGTTAAAGACCCAACAAGAAGCTGAATCTTCACCATGATTGATAAGGTTAGATGTTAGTATACGCCATCGGGAGCAGCAGTGCTACTTCTTCATCCTCTCGTGTTACTTGTTTTCTCTTGTTTTTTTGCCTCTACTCGAGTCACTGAAATCTAAAAAATAAAAAGGCTTGATTTTAGTCTCCTCTGCTCACCTCGGCTAATCATATAACAATGCTGTGGTGTTTTTCTTTTTCATTCCTTTGCTGTGTTTTGTGAGCAGTGGCTGAGAAGAACTTTCTAGAATCCGAGACTGGCCTGAACGTGCTGCAGGCGGGAGCCGGAGAGGTGAGTGTGTTACAAGGGGCTGTCAGCCACACAGGCTCGCCCCTCGAGTCTCCGTCCATTTCGAGCGTGTAAATCTTCACAGCTGGGTACGTACCGTGCGGGACGCCGCCTGAATAGACGGTAAACAAGCCCCGTTTGGATTTTTCTCTCGGTTTTCTGTCACTCAGATTCCTGACAGGAGCTTTTTCTCTCAAGAGCCATTCACGCGCGCTCCCCCCTCCCCGCCTCCCAAGCCCCGCGCTCCCCGCGCGCGTCTTGCTCGTCACCGTTCGCTCTGTTGCCATGACAACCACTTCATAAGTGTCAAACTGTCAGGCGCGCGCGGGATCCGTGTGCGCGCTCCCGAGACAGGCGTCCCTTCAGCCTCCTCTCTCTCTCTCTCTCTCTCTCTCTCTCTCTCTCTCTCTCTCTCTCTCTCTCTTTCTCTTTTGCTCTCTCTCTCTACCACTCCACCTCTCTCTCTTTCTCTCCTCTATCTGCCTCTCTCTCTCCAGCTCTCTCTCTTTTTCTCCTCTATATCTGCCTCTCTCGCTCTCTACCTCTTTCTCTCCTCTCTCTTCTTCTCTCTATCTCTCTCTCCACTATCTGCCTCTCTCTCTCTCTCTTTTGCCATCTCTCTCTGTACCTCTCTCTCTTTCTCTCCTCTCTCTACCTCTCTTTCTTTACCCCTCTCTCTCTCTAGCTCTCTCTCTTTCTCTCCTCTATATCTGCCTCTCTCTCGCTCTCTATCTCTCTTCTCTCCACCTTTCTCTCTCTCTCTCTCTCTCTCTCTAGCTGTCTCTCTTTCTCTCCTCTATATCTGCCTCTCTCTCTCTCTCTTGCTCTCGCTCTCTATCTCTCTCTCTTCTCTCCACCTTTCTCTCTCTCTCTCTCTCTCTCCAGACATCCATTGCTCTCTGTCTGTCTCCATCTCTCTCTACGTCTCTGTCACACACTCTCTCTAACCCCCGCTCTCTCTTTCTCTCTCTCTCTCTCTCTCTCTCTCTCTCTCTCTCTCTCTGTACCCCCCTACCCCACCCCCTCTACCGCTCTCTCACTCTCTCTCTCGCGCGCGCTCTCTGTCCCTCTCTCACTCAAACGGTCACTATTCGCTGAGACGCCTCCGCCTCAGTAACTTGCTCGAAAGTTTTCGTCCCTAAACCGCGTCAGTTCGCGGCGGAACGGCGGCGGGCTCGACGGGCCGGACCTCGAGGGTTCTGCGTGTGTGGCGGAGGTGAGTTAAGCCGACAGGCTCGGTGCTGTAATTGGCCTGTTTGTCGTGTGAAGCCGCGCTCCAGCTGTGGCGGATTATGGAAGCCCGTTTTGGCTGCTGAGGTTTGTGTCACGCCGTAAAAACGTATTTTCTCTCTCTCTGTCTGTCCGGTCGCACGTGCTGGTCTGTATTAACGCCCACGGTTACCGTTTAACAACAACCAAATATTTAGGGTTTGGTTTTTTTGCGTTACCTGCAGAGATACAGCTTATGGTAACCGATTGGAAGGGAACAACAGCAGCAGCTGTTTAAAATGAAAACCCTGTTTTCGGGCACTTTTGTTTATTTTATGACTCTTTTTAATTATCCTGGTAAAAACCAATTTCCTTAAACTGAGTAATTCCATCACTGGTGTTGCTTTGGTGAGACTGTGTACTGTTTTCATTTTATGATGCAATAAACAAACAACAACAACGTTTAATGTAACATTAATGGATTAAAGCCACATAAAAATAAAAGGGGGATGAAGAATTCCCCAGAAAGGATGAGGCGGGAATCCTGTGGCCCAGTGCACTCCTCTCAACTCCCTGCAATCTCTTCACAGACAGTGATGTCAGGTGAGGCGGTTGCTGTGGCGACAAGGTCAGTGCAGTTGGCCCAGATGCGATGATGTAATGCCCCGGCTCCTGTGTGGTCTGCATCATACTAGCCGAGAGAGAGAGAGAGAAGAAAAGAGAGGGAAAGAGAAAGAAAGAGAGAGAGAGAGGGAAAGGACGGCAGCATCTGTGTTTGTGCAGCACCGAGAATTCAGGAAGGTTCTCAGATCTATGAATGATCAGCCCCGACCGCAGCCAGCAGCGGAGCTGCGCCGCGGAGCAGGCCGTGCTGCTTCTCTCCCTCTCGTCTCTTTTCATTCGTCACATTTTTTAACTCTCTCTTTTTTTTTTTTGTCACTTTTGATGGCCAAAGGGCTTACATCAGGCATTCTGATGTTACCATGGCAACTGCTGCCCCCACTGAGACGCATGGTAACCCAGACAACAGGGTGGGAGGTGCAACCTCCTTTTGAGATACTCATTCTGTCCTCTGTGTGTGTGTGTGTGTGTGTGTGTGTGCGCATGCACGCTCACACCACACCTCCTGTTCCCGCTCGCTCCCTCTCCTCTAATTCCATTTCATTTCAAAAAGCTCTGATAGAATAGACTTGCCTGGGTGGTCTCTTCAGAGAGAATGGGCTCGGCTCAGCTCCGCCAGTGAAACAGAGGTGGTGGGTCCGTCAGCCGCAATTTGCGAGGTTCGCTTTTAAATTGGTTTTAGAAAAAGACGAGTCAGAATAGAATTCATTACGCGTAAGCCTGGTTTAGAGGCTTTGGCAGGAGGAGCGTTCGCCCATGAGCTCTCTGTGTCTAAGTCTTCTGTCTTCTGTCTGTCTTTTTTTTTTTTTAACCCTCTCTCTGCAGAAAAATGAAGCCTTGCCGGTGGCGACGCGCGTGCGGGACGGCACCCGATGGGTGTTCCTCACCTTTGTGGGTGTGGCCTGCGTGGGAGGCCTCTTAGTCGGCTCGCTGACCATCGCCTGCCTGCGCAGCCATGCCCGTCAACTGGCCTCTGGGAAGCTGGGCTTGGGGCCAGAGGCAGGAAGTGACACCCACTATGCGTACCAGGTAGGGAGAGGAATTCAGCGTTCAAGTTTAGCCGCAAACTGATCTCACTCTGAACTCTGTTTGATGTTTAAAGCTAAAAATAAACTTGTTCTATCGTATTGCGTCACTCAATTTGATGTGACGCTACCCAGCAAACACATAACGTTCCACCTTCCTTGCTACAACATTGTCAAACAGTGGTCCTTTAACGTTGCCTGAATAATATCATCACAGCGTTGTCACAACATCACTATTAAATAATTATGTAACTTCACAAATTCCATGGCGTTCCATGCAGATATAATGGAAGGTATGAACGATTCTAGGAGGTTGTGACTAGAGATGGAAGGATCGATCGGCTGTGTATCGGTATCAGCTGATATGTCTCCAGTTTAGCCGATCTCGAGAGCCGATTGATGGCGTTAAACCAATGAGCCTAATTTCTGTATTTCCAGCTAGCGTTTTATCCAGGAAGAGGAGCCCTCCAGCCAGCTCCCTGCAATTCCTATCTGAACCACTAGGTGGAAATACATACCATTTCATTTTCGAATAAAGCAGCGGCCTCACGAGAAAAGCATGCGCTGATTTATTGTTTACCGTATGTGACTCAGACTCATCCAGGGCGTTTTAAATTAGTAAAATCAGCGTCTCTCGTTGAGGAACCAAGACAAAGACATTTAACACACTAATCTGATACGGCACTGCACACAGCTGAACACAGTGAGTATCAGCAAACAGCAGAGCTAGCACGCACAGCTAACACAAAACAAACAACCCAGAACACCATACAGACCAGATCTGACCGGTACGAACAGAACAGCAGCAGTAATTCAAGATCTACATTTAATGATTACAGATTTAGTTTAAAATAACAGGGTCTGCGTTTAATGACTGACGTTTTGACTGCATGTATTTATCTTTTTTAGTTTTAAATTAAGGGTCTAAATGTAATGATTGCAGTATTGGTGATATTAGTTTGATTTACTTTGTTTATTTACTGATAATTTAGTTAAAAATATTATGCTGTTTTATATGAGCTGGTTAAAAATGGTAATAAACCAGTTTAGACCATGTTTCATGACTTGCTTGCGCTAATAACTACATGTAGCCCCGCCCTCGAGCGGTATTGGCCGATCGCGTTGAAAGGTGATCGGCGATCGGAATCGGCCTCAAAACGCTGATCGGTCCGTCTCTAGTTGTGACAACGTGCTGGCGCAACGTGCTGGCGCAACGTACTGACAACGTTGTTACAACTTACTGAAGAATTCCATTTAAATGTTGTGGGAACCAAAATGTGACAACATAACTGTCACAACGTAACTGTGTTTGCAGGGTCTAAGCAGACACGGGCGGTTTTGGTCCAGAAGGTAAAAATCCGCCCCAGGGCTTTGTTCCCACCGCCTGGACACCTTCGCTTATGGTTTAAGCATTTTTACCCTCTGGACCTGAATTACGCACCTCGCACTATAACCATGGTGGTTATTACATGGCAGGGGTCACCAATCTTATCAGCAGAGGGCTGCAGGTTTTCTTTCCAGCCCAGCAGGAACACACCTCAAAAAACTAATCAGTCGTTTAAAGAAACCAAAAAGAAGAAAATCAAGATTGGAGACGACGGCTACATTTAAGTTAGACATAATGCTGCAATTAGTGATCCTTTCTAATGTCTTGCCAAACCTCCTCTATTACTCTATGGGTGTTAATTTTAATGATTTGTATGTGAGCCGCGCTGTGAAAAAAGAGTGGTGGAGCAAACAGCTTTGTATTCAGTTTTTTAATTTGGGGCAGTCGTGGGCCGGACGTTAGGGAACCAGCTTCGTGACCGGAAGGTTACCAGTTCAATCCCATGACACGACTGAAGTGGCCTTGAGCAAGGCACCTAGCTCCTGACTGCTCCCCTGGCACTGTGGATAGGGCTGCCCAGTGCTCCGGGCAAGTGTGCTTACTGCCCCCTAGTGTGTGTCTATTCACACAAACAGCAGCTACTTCTTCCCACTAAGTGTGGGAGAAAAATCAATACGGCATAGTACGTTTTATTTGATTCGATTTGATTTTATTATATAAATGTAATTTATTTATTTAATTAAATTCATTTTTTTATTTATTTATTTCATGCTAGTTTGGTAATTCCATTTTGCCAGATTAAAATAATCACCAATAGTCTGAAAACTCATACATATTGGCAAAAGAGTTAATGAATCTCATTATATTGCAGTATATGTTTTGCAGTGCTCAGCAAACAGCAACATTTTTAAATCACAGTACTATTTTACTGTAACTGAAGTATCATGATAATACCGTATTCTGGGACCTTTAGTGATTCCCACCCCTCCTACTGCCCGAATGATAAGTTGCTAAGATTCTGAATGGGTGAATTAACATCTGCAGATTGTTAATGGTTATCAGTTTGCACCTCTATTCAGTGGATTCCACAGTTTGCTGAGTGATTAAGCCAAGTTATAAAATCCCCTCACACCCACTTCGGCCTGAACGTTGTAATGCTTTGTTCATTTAACGTCCAGATGTAGCTTTATAGTGTATAGTCATGTTTTCTTTACTTTATGGATAATGCACATGCATTTATAGATATGTTTTTATTTTATGTCTACTCCCTTCAACAACTAGTCTTTTAGAAATATCAGTGGAAATTACAAAAGAAAGAAATAACCAATTTATCAAAGTAAAGATTTTTTCAATTTTGTACCAGAAATGTTTTATATCGTAATCCAAAACCGACAATATGTATTGTATCGTGAATTGTATATCGTTACATCCCTGCATACCTCTGTTTGATGCATTCTCTACTAGGGCTGTGTATTGGCAAGAACCTGGTAATACAATACATATCGTGATACAGCGGTCACGATTCAATATATCACGATATATTACGATATTGCAAGCAAAGTAATATATTGCGATTTTTCAAATCCCGCTATTAAAACACACCACTATATGAACAGGTTTATCAATGATTACAATAGTACTGCGCCCTTGTGCTGCTTGTTAATGTTGGAGTGGAGCTGAAAATGGATTACAGCACTGCCATCTAGTGGTTAGAGGTTAAAACACAATACTCGATACATGATACTCGATACAGTATCATAAAACATAATATCCCGATATTCGATATTTTCTTACACCCCTATTCTCTACGAAAGCCTATAATCTACTGTTCAGTGTGTTAATGTTATAAACAACGCTGTGTTATGTAAATGTGGTAATATAGTTAATTATAGATGAACTTATATTTCAGTTACTAGGTTATCTCTCTGCCTTTCTCTGCTCAACCCTCAGGACCTCTGTCGTCAGCACATGGCTGCTAAGTCCTCTTCAGGCAAGCACGAGAGCGGAGCAGGGGCAACAGGTGGGGGAGGGACAGTGGGAGGCTCAGCAGGAGGAGGCGGCGGCACCGACACATCGAGGGTCAGCAGCGTATCATCTCAGTTCAGCGATGCCGCTCAGCCCAGCCCCAGCTCCCACAGCAGCACCCCCTCCTGGTGCGAGGAGCCAGCGCAGTCCAACATGGACATCTCCACTGGACACATGATACTGGTACACACATTGATCTGATGCTGGAGGGTATATCGTGTAGGGGTTTTCCTGATATTGGCATCACACAGCAATATTACTTTCTACATTCATCAGTATGGATAGACAGACATAGTCAAACATAGTTAGTCGCCATGTACAACACTGCGCAGTCCTGTGCCTGACGACTGTTAATGGAGTTACGCTGTAACAGCCTCCGAAGGTGGTAAAAACTCATTAACCACCAGTTATATGTGAAAATGTTGTTCATTTATTGGTTTGTAAACAAAAGACATGCATTTTAGGACATTGTCGCACCACAGCTTCGGGAAAAACACGTCTCAGCTCTCGTTCATCAAGTGAATGGCCTCAGAGAAGAGGACAGAGGTGAACTCAGCCAAAGATAAGGCAAGGTTAGAAAAGTACAGGATGAAATGATAAAGAGTAAGAGAAGATTAATTGTCTATGTATTGAAATCGGACTATATTCAGCCCAAAAATGAAATTGGCGATCTCTCTAACTGATCCTGAGAGCTGATCAGTGACGCAAAGCATATGAGCCACATGAAAGCAAAGTAAAGACTTTTAATACGAGAGTGTACATTACACTACCCAGAATCAGAAGACAGAGATGACTGATCGTGTGTTCATATTTGTGGGAGATGAACTGATGGCAGAATGAATAGTAATTTTATTTTCAAGATCTCTGCAGTTGTAAGCACAACAAGAGTTATATTTTCATTGCAACGGTAAACTGGATGTTGATTTTTTTATTTTTTATTTTATTGCAACCATGGATGCCAAATGTCTCATTGTTGACTTACAGAAAAACCCACTATTATACAACAGAGCGTCCTCCTGCCTTTGCTTACCTTAAATAAACTATCTATACTCTGATAATCAGCAGTTTTCACAGATAACACTGTCAACGTGCCAAAGTTTGTGTGGCTTCATGATTTGTTTATAACATAAAGAAGTAAACACGGCATAGCGGTCCAGCCCCGTCCTCTATCGGTATTGGCTGATCATGCTGAAAGGTGATCAATGTTTGGTAGGGATGTAACAATGCGTCACGAGACAGTTAGTAATCGATGCCAAGACAGAAAACAATTGAGATGTAAAATGAATCGATAGCCTTTTGAAACAGCAGAGGGCGCTGGCACGGTGTTCCTCGCTTGTTTGACGGCAGTACATCACGTTCATTGAGTGTACGGCGTCTCATCAGTGTCAAAACTAGGGCGTGCAAAACCCTGAACGCGTAGTTTTCATGTCTTTCTTTACATCCGAATGCTATTGGCTGATGGCACCAGGTTTCGTGACCAATCACTCACTATGAATAGCCTGTTTTATTTCTTTTAATAATGATTTAAAATTCTTAACACTGTTTATAAGCCTGTATTCAGTTCAGTTTACTTTGATAAAGAAATGAATAAGCAAAATACAGCATTTTGTAGTTTTGTTGTAGATAAATAATAAAAAGGAAAGTTTGTCAGTTTTAATTTTTGTTCAGTTTGACTAATAAAAAAAATTAGGAGAAAATCATATCGTGAGGCCAGCATCACGAATCACACTGCATTATGAGTGTATCGTTACATCCCTAATGTTTGGTATTAACTTTTAAAACATCAGCCCTTCTCTAGAGGACACGGCGCAGGATGTTTAGCTTTATGTCATATAAAGCTGTTTACACATACCTGGGCAGTAAACATTTGTTAGAAAGATGTTTTTCACTTTTGGACTTCTTTATATATAAATTGTAAGAACATTTCTTTAAAATTTATTTAAAATCAAGCTATACCGTGTTGGTAAGGTGCATGAAATGTGAGTTAGTTACATTTATTACTGATATCTTACATATTATTTTATAATTAATATTTAGAAAATATTGCGAAAGTCATCTCTCTCTCTTTCTTTCTCTCTCTCTCTCTTTGCAGGCATATATGGAAGACCATGTGAAGAATAAGGACCGCCTGATGAAGGAGTGGGAGGCATTGTGCTCCTACCAGGCAGAACCCAGCACCGTGTCGGTCGCTCAGAATGAGAGCAACCTCAAGAAGAACCGCTGCCCTGACGCTGTGCCGTGTGAGCTTTTTGGAGCCAAAACATTTTTCTCTCTTTCTCTTTAATTTTAAACACCACCAGTTCCAGCAATTTGTCCTCCACTCCATTTGTCCTCATTATGATGCGTGTGGGGGGTGTGAACGTTTTGCCTTTTAAATTTTACTATTTAATATGTGAAAGAAGCCCAACAGACAGCATGTCCCCTTCTTTTGTTCACTCTGCCCACCGAATGTGCTAATTGTGTGTAATTCCATGCTGTGTTGTACAGACGATCACTCCCGTGTGAAGCTGAAGGCTGAGATTAACCCCTCGAGGACTGACTACATCAATGCCAGTACTATAGTAAGTGATGCAGCACTGCAGTTGGAGCCTGACAGGAATTAGGTTTATTCCTGAGTTCACTATTAATAGCTAAATACAGTCCAGGACTAGGCTTAATCTAGTTTGTAGTATTTTTTAGTATTTACTGATCAGCCTGGGATTTTAGAGTAGAGTAATTAGAAATGGAGAATTATTACTTTAATTACTTGCAATACAGCTCAGGTGTAATTATATATGTAAATACATAGTAAGTTAAACAATTAATTACATTAATATTTGATTCACATTCTAACTCCTGACTTCACACATTGTAATACTAAATATTAAATTATTATTGTGTTGTTGTTATTATTATTATATTAGTTTATTGGTTTATTATATCAGTTTTATAGTATTTTTTAGTATTTATTGATCTGCCTGGTGTTATGTAGAATTATTACTTGTAATTATATATGAAAGTTAGACAATTAATTATATTAACATTTCACATTCTAACTTCTGAATTTACACACCATTCCTTTAATATTGAATGATTAGTTATTATTATTATTATATTATTTTATTTGTTTATTATATCAGTTAATGATATGTTTTAGTATTTACGGATCTGCCTGGGGTTAATGGAGAAGTTAACAGTTTATGGAGAAATGGAGAATTATTACTTGTATTTATATATGAAATTACATAAGTTAGGAAGCCGATTACATTAACATTTGATTCACATTCTGACTTCTGACTTTGCACACCGTTCCTTTAATATTGAATTATTAGTTTATTATATTAGTTAATAGTGTTTTTTAGTATTTACTAATCAGCCTGGGGTTTACGAGTAATTAACAGTTAGAAATGGATAATTATTACTTTCATTACTTACAATACAGCTCAGATGTAATTATATATGTAATTACATAGTAAGGTGGACAATAAATTACATTAATATTTGATTTACAATTCCGTATTGACAGACTTCTGACTTCACACGGTTCCTTTAATATTGAATTCTTTATTATATTAGTTTATTTATTTATTATATAAGCTCAGATGTAATTATATATGTAATTACATAGTAAGTTGGACAATTAATTACAATAACCTTTGATTCACATTCTAACTTCTGACCTCACACATGGTTCCTTTAATATTGAATTATTTGTTATTATTATATTAGTTTATTTGTTTATTATATAAGCTCAGATTTAATTATATATGTAATTACATAGTAAGTTGGACAATTAATTACATTAACCTTTGATTCACATTCTAACTTCTGACTTCACACACCGTTCCTTTAATATTGAATTATGCCATGAATCACATCGCTGCCAGTACATTAAGGGGTTAAATTCAGCCTCTGTCTGCAGCTGAATCTGCTTAGGGCCGTATAACTGGACACAGCTGCCATCTGAGAAAATGTCACCGGAGCCTGTCTGGCTTATCTAACGGTGCACCTTGCGCTTCCTCTGCCATCTCTGAACTTTTACCCGCTCGACTCCCCCGCACACACGCACACACACCTCCCGTTCAGTTGCCAAGGTGACAAAATCCATTTATTCCGCAGTGATGTGCAGGGCTGCCTCGGGTTCCGGAATCCCCGTCTTGCCATTGCCATGGCTACGGTGTATTGATGTAGCTCGGGCGGAGTTGGTTTGGAATCCCTGCTGCTCTGTTGTAGCGAAAGGGGATCATCTATTAAGCCTTCCTGTGTGCTGACCACATGAATGGCCAGTCGCCGTAGTGACGGGCCGGTCCAGGGTTAGAGGGGGGCTGAAGCACTGACCCCCGACCTTTTGTCTCCTTTTGACCCTTCAGATTGAGCATGACCCCAGAATGCCAGCGTACATCGCCACCCAAGGACCCCTCTCACACACCATCTCTGACTTTTGGCAGGTCGGTCAGTGTGTGTGTGTGTGTGTGTGTGTGTGTGTGTGTGTGTGTGTGTGTGTGTGTGTGTGATGAGCACTTGATTCTATAAATCTATTATGATTCTGTTTTGTGAATACAGGCAACTTCCAATGCTGAAATTTGGAGATGTGGTTAAATGTGGTAAAAATGTTATTTATTTATTAATAAATAAACTAATTAATTAATTTAAGGTTAAGCTTAAGGTTTATTTATTTATATGCGCCTTTAACAGCAGATGTTGTCACAAAGCAGCTTTATAGAAAATCAAGGTCCAAAAATCTGGGTCAAATTTATTTATTTAAATTCTTTTTGAAAGCAAGTTTCCTGAAAAGAATGGAAACTATAATAAAGGTAAGGTGTGTACTCACGTAATGTTAAAACATATATATATATATATATATATATATATATATATATATATATATATATATATATATATATATATGTAGTTGTTAAATAAGCTCTTGAATTAATGTTTCCTCTTTTTTACTACTGCAGAAAAATGAAAAGAGTGGTCTCTGACTTTGGCCCAGTACTCTATATCTGTTTCAATGTAGTTTATAAATGATAAAAGCGATCTGCTGCACGTAGTGGGTGTAACTAGTAGCAAACCAGTCATTTGAGACATAAACTTCAATCAAAAACTTGAAAAAATACCCATATGATAGTGCTCATAGTTTGCTAGTGCCCATGTGGATAATAATAGTATGTTAGGTGCTTTTAAAAGACATTGCATATTTTATTTGAAGCTTGTGACAGACATTAGGGGTGGGCTTTGATATTTTTTAATATTACTATTTGATGTTTCCTTTAATATTGAATTATTAGTTGTTATTATTATATACATTTTTTTGTTTATTATATTAGTTAATAGTAACTTTTATTATTTACTGATCAGCCTGGGGTTTACGAGTAATTAACAGCTTGAAATGGAAAATTGTTACTTTCATTACTTGCAATACAGCTGTAATTATAACAGATGTAATTATATATGTAATTATATATTAAGTTGGACAATAGATTACATTAATATTTGAGCGATCTGCTGCACGTAGGGGGTGTAACTAGCAGCAAACTAGTCATTTGGGCCATAAACGTCAATCAAAAACTTGAAAAAATACCCATATGATAGTGAATTATGGTCTCAGCAGCACTAAAAGAAAGAAAGGGGCGTATCCTAGCAATACTTTTCAAGTGAAAGAAGGCTGCCCTACATGTATTTCTGATGTGAGATTCAAATGATAGCGTAGAGTCAAAAATGACTCCAAGATTTCTTACCTCAGTTGAGGTAGAAACATCAAAACCCGGAATACAAACAGTGGTGTCACTAAGTCTCCTAACTGTTGCAGGAGAAGCAATTATAATGGCCTCAGACTTTTTATTATTTAAGCTCAGGAAGTTCTCCATCATCCAAGCCCATGATGCCTAATCTTTTAAGGTTTTCCGAAATTTAGTATACCGTTAACAGATTGTACCAGTGCTTTATTGATAAATTTATAAAATTAATTGATAAATTAATTTAATTCTTTCCAGTTAAGTAAATTACTTCTTTAGCCTCTGTTGTAGAAATGAGAATGAATGTTTGCAAGTCACCAGTAGGGCTATGGTGGGAGAAAGTGGGATGCTGAGGTTGAGGATCTTACATAGCTATACTACACAGCACAATAGAATAAAACATTGTATTGTCACATTCCTAGCTATACTAGACGTGTGTGTTCACAGTCTGCTAGAAACAGCTCTGTGTGTGTGTTATATTTAGATGGTGTGGGAGAACGGCTGTACTGTGATTGTTATGATGACTGCACTGGTTGAGGATGGAGAGAAGCAGTGTGATCGCTACTGGCCTGACGAGGGCTCCTCCCTCTATCACATCTACGAGGTGTGTATTGTACATTCGCCTGCGTAATTAGTGGCTTGACGAACGCTCTCTTCATTAATAATGCCTTGAATTCTGTAAGTGGTCACAGTGTGTGTGGAAATGGCCTGTGATGTCACACGCAGGTGAACCTGGTATCCGAGCACATCTGGTGTAACGACTTCCTGGTGCGTAGCTTCTACCTGAAGAACGTCCAGACGCAGGAGACTCGCACTCTCACTCAGTTCCACTTCTTGAGCTGGCCTGCCCAAGGCATACCAACCTCCACGCGCCCTCTGCTGGACTTCCGCAGGTACTGCGCCACACGCACAGTCACTTCCTCCCAGTAGTGTGTATTATCTCCCCCGCTGCTGGTCCTCCTGTCTCCTGATGGTTTTTTTTTTATTTTTTATGTCCATTGTCACGTCTGGCACTTCATCGTCCTTCTCTCTGTCATCATCCTTCTCTCTGTCTGTCTGTGGAATTGTCTTCAGCCTCTGTTCCACCATTTGTCTGTGCTTTATCATACTGCCTCCTCTCTCTCGCTCTCTGTCCCTCTGTCTCTCTCTCTCTCTGTCTCTCTGCGTGTGCGATGGAGCGCAGCGGGGCCCGTGGTATTGCACAGCTGTCTGTGTCATTTTTGTGGTTTGCAGCTAGTAATCTGACTCCAGTTGCATAGTCACAAAAATGAGCACGGACAGGTGTGGCTGCAGCAAGAGCAACGCTGATGGCACGCTCCATCGCCTCCAAAAGCCTCCCTCCCTCCCTCTGTCCACTCTCTCTGTCTATCTCTCACTCTTATTCAATCTCTCTGTCTATCTCTCTGTCTGGGCAGCTGGGCAGCTAGCCAGGCAGCTATCTACCTGTCTGCCTCTCTATCTGTCTGTCTATTTACCTGTCTGTCTGTAGATGTAAATATGACCAGTGATTATCATCTGCAGAGTTATTGTGATAAACAATGGTCATCATGTTACTAATTTGTTTACTAAGTACATCTAAACCTTCTCAGAGCTCTCTAAAGCTTGCATTTGCCCTGATGGTAATGTGATTACCATATAATTACTCACTGAGCCAACTTCTAATATTATTAAAAAATCAATAATAATAACAATATTTCTTTACTGGATTATTTCCCCCCGAACCGTCGCATTGACACCCTTGTTCTGGACGAGTTTACTACCCATATATTACAAAGTCTTGTCACATTATTATGACCACCAGCTAATATCCAGAGTAAATGCTGTGTGCAGCACGGACAGCAGCTAGACCGACTGGGAGACTCAATAAGGTACTGGTAGGTGGTCACAGGTATCTGGAGCTATGCTGACTGCAGGGCATCCCACAGCTGCTGGAGGGAGCGTGGAGGAGGATCCATAGAGACAACACCACCATCTAGGTCAGAGGTCACTAACAGGCGGACCGCGGTCCAGATCCGGACCCAGACGTTGTCCAATGCGGACCCAAACTATTGAGAATGACTTCATTTTGACTGTTTATTTTAAGCATCGGAGCTTTTCTCATCTTTACGGTATACGGGCTTTACGCCGCAGTAAACTCAGAGACCAATCGCGTCCACTGTAAGATCACCGAAGGCTCCTCAGCCAATCAGATCTGTGCACATTGGGGCGAGGTATGAAGCGAGGAGCAGCAGTCGGAGACTAAAGCGAGTCAGAAAGAATAAGGAGCTCTAAAAACAGAAAAGTGAACAGAGAGAACTGAGTGTTTAACAGGAACGGTTCTGGAATGGACCTGCTCGTCTAGTTCTGGAGAACACCGCTCTGTACAACCAACATGTTAATCTGTGAAGCTGAGTTAACAAGAAGAACCACGTTTTATTTACTTTCTGTATAAATAAACACTTTAAGATGCTCTTTTTTCAAAAGCATTCTGTTTTTTTAAATGTAGCCCTTGTTTCAGTTCAGCATTAAAACAGTAAATATACTGAAATATACTGAACGGTATGTGTGATGTCTTGGTGTTTCAGTAGCTGATGGTATAAGATGCTGATACTAGGTAACTTAAATATAGAGGATATGACACTAAACCACAACACAAGTTAGAGACTTTGGCCTGAGGAAATCTCCTCTAACTGGACCTTACTGAACTCTAGGTGGTCCCACAGATGCTTAATTGGGTTCAAGCCCAGGGAATTAGTGGTCCAGCGTAGAACTTAAGGAGTCAGCTCTTCCAACCAGTGTGGGACATTTCTAGCCGTGTGACGTGTTGCATCGTCTTGCTGGAAGATCCAATCCGCCCCAGAGAACAGAGAAGACCATCAGCATGTATGGTGTACGTGATCTGCAAGGATGGATTCAGACCCGAATCGGTTGAGAGTGTCTTCCACATGGACGAGAGAACGCCACCAAAACATTTCTTCATGAGATACGTGCTGCCACTGTAGGAAGTGGTCATAATAATGTGACTCGACTGCGTATATTACGCTTGCCTAAATGTTAGCATGACACACTTTTAAGGACATGACTGCAGGAAGACTCCCTGCATATTCCCCAGCGTCTCCCTCAACTGAACATCTACTTTATAGTCTTTCAGAGGCGTTAAATGTATTTGTGTGTATGTGGTCTTTTCTGTTGTACGTGCTTCTGAACTTACCACAGCTGTAAACTACTGTATGAAGAGAATGTTCATATTAAGGTCACACAAAGAAAATATTCCCAGTTATTGACTCAAGGCTGTTCCTCAATGTTTGCTGTTCTGATGTTAGATGTTTCCACTGGCTGTTGTATTTCTCTTTAAAGTGTGAGCGTTTCTCTCTTCTCTGGTCTTTCTCTCCTCCCCTTCTTTCCATCCAGAAAGGTGAACAAATGCTACAGAGGACGCTCCTGCCCCATTATTGTGCACTGCAGGTACGCTCGCTCGCCTACACAGCAGACTCTAAAAACAGATCACTTTGTTTTGTGTTTTCCTTTTTCTTGTTTTCCCTGTTGACACTAAAAGGTGTTTGACCTGCTTGGCTCTGTAGTTGACTCTGTTTATAAAATGTTTTGGGCTCATATGTTGTTTTTATTTTAAATATATTCAAGCCAACATTTTTAATTATCATCGCTGTCCAAAGAAAAACCTGCATCACCAAAGTAGTAACTTTACTTATTTTCAATGTAAGTCAATGTAAAGAGTAGGGCTGGGGCAAAGACAGCCCCGCCTACTGAAAGCATGGATTTATCCAGAGCGCGAGCTGCAGCTACAAACAATCACTCGCGTGCATCTAAAGTTGTGAGTGTTTCACACAGAAACACAACAGTGTGGTGCTCTGTCAGCTCTGCACAGTGGAGATGATCACAACAGTACAACTGCTATACACGAGACCTTGAAGATCAAACATCCCATAGAGCTTCATCAACACAGCAGCAGGACAGCACCTGTTTACCTGTTTATCTGATCTTAGCAGATTATTTTAAGATTATTAACACGTGTATCATGTTTCTTTCAGTAGAGTCACTTGAAAAGTCACATTACTAACCGTTTCTTAATCGTCCAGTGTAGAACCTAAGACTGTTCTAGATACCGCGGGAGCTTTAAAACACGTAGCTGCTTCTCAAACCACTCTCTGACAAAATATATAGTCCACAAACAGTCCGAGTTCTTGTAAGGCGTGTAGGCTACGTGTCATTTGTGCCTCTAAAAGTCGAGTCAGAGCGTAGCCACTTTTACCATTTATAGAATAAATAAAAATAATAAATAATAATAAAATAAAATATATATATATATATATTTTATTTTATTTAATTTTTTTATTATTATTTTTTATTTTTATTTAATTTATTTATTTTTTAAAACACACTCACATTAGAATAATTTAAAAATTTGTCGTTAGATTAATCAACTAATTTAAAGAAGTTAGATTAATCGATTAAGAAATTAATTGTTAGGTGCAGCCCTAATAAAGAGGCTTTATTCCAATTTTAAAGCATTTTTATTGGTCCGTTCATCATGAAACTTGCACAGGATCACTGAAATGATGTAGAAATTAAAATAGACTAAAACAGAGATACATATTTTTCTTTTGACAGTGACGATATACAGCTTTGGTCTAGAGTGTGGTGCTAAATGTACTCCCCTCTCTCCTCCAGTGATGGTACAGGCCGGACCGGAACATACATTCTGATCGACATGGTTCTGAACCGCATGGCTAAAGGTGGATCCCCTTTACATTTTCCTGTCATTTTGTATGTTCATTTCTCAGCCTGTGAGAATTTAGCCTGTGAGAGTGTAATTACCGAGTTGTTTTTGTTGTTGTGTGGCGTAGGGGTGAAGGAAATTGATATCGCTGCAACACTGGAGCACATTCGGGACCAGAGACCCGGAATGGTGCGCACAAAGGTAAACCACTGGTGCACCACTGCTGTAAACATGAAGCAGCACAATATACAGAGCAGCACAAACCACTTCCTGACCACATCTCCTATATGACAAACAACCACTACCACATCACCTATCGCTGAGGGGCCTGTACTGAAAGCTTTGCTTTGGTGTATAGTTTAAAATGTTATTAATGTCATGGTTAGGGGGGTGTTTTAAAAATAGATTATTCGATTCAAATCTTTTTTTTTGAATAATCCAATATTGATTCTTATAGACCCGAGATCGACCTTTAAAATAAGCATTCCAGCCCCCCCTGGAATGCATTTAACCCATACGTGCAGTGAAACACACTAGTAAACATACACACTAGGGGGCAGTGAAACACTCACATATAATACACATACTAGTGAACATAGACACTAGGGGGCAGTGAAACACGCACATATAATACACACTAATGAACAAACACACTAGGGGGCAGTGAAACACCCACATATACACACACTAGTGAACATACACACAAGGGGGCAGTGAAACACCCACATATACACACACTAGTGAACATACACACAAGGGGGCAGTAAAACACCAACATATACACACACTAGTGAACATACACTCTAGGGCAGTGAAACACCCACATATACACACACTAGTGAACATACACACTAGGGGGCAGTGAAACACCCACATATACACACACTAGTGAACATACACACTAGGGGGCAGTGAAACACTCACATATAATACACACACTAATGAACATACACACTAGGGGGCAGTGAGCACACGTGCCCTGAGCGGCACAAAACCGGATCCCTAACCTTCAGGCCCTAACCTTGAAGGTCTGAAGGTTAGGAATCTGGTCTGCAAGCAAAGAGATATATATTGTGATTTTTCAAATCCTACTATTAAAACACACCACTATATAAACAGGTTTGCCAATGTTTACAACAGCGTTGGAGTTCGATATTTCAATATTTATTTGCACCCCTATTGACTGGAATCATGTTAAGTCATGGTGAAGAGGGAGGATCATCTTTCCAAGCCAGAGAGAGCAAAGACCAGTTATGTTCGGTTAGGTTGCCCAGTCATGTATTGAGACAAACAATTGTGATACAGAGACATCATGGCCTATGAAAAACTGATACACTAGCATAGGGGTATTAAATTAGAGTTCAGTAAGTTTCAGTAAGAGGAGATTTCCTCAGGGCAAGGTCTTGTCATTTAAAAGTGGCAAACAAGTACAGAGAATAATATCATTAATCAAACAATTATTTATATGACAAACATCACCTACAGTTGTATAATCATGACAGCTCTCGATGCATGTTGGTATCCACATCATGTCAGCACTCACAGGCACTTTAGACAGGATGCTCAGATTTTCTGGAGGAACTCAATATTCTGGAGTGTTCGGAGAGTGTTCTGGGCTGCTGTGCTAAAATGTCTTCATTTTAATTCATTTTAAATTATCTTGGCATCAGTATCAAGATTTGGGGACTAGTCATGGGAAAATGTCATAGGCAAACGAGTAAACAACCTTGGTCAAACTGCATTTTGTTGAGGTTCTAATTGAAAATACTATAATATAGCACAACATGAGGGCTGTGTGTTGACAAGAACCTGGCGAAACAATACGTATCATGATACAGCGGTCCCGATTCAATATATCACAATATATTGTGATATTGCAAGTGACGTGATATATTGAGATTTTTTTAATCCTACTATTAAAACACCACTATATGAACAGGTTTGCAAATTCTTACAATAGCATTGCGCCCTTGTGCTTGTTATTGTTGAAGTGGAGCTGAAAATGGATTACAGCACTGCCATCTAGTGGTCAAGTGGATCTAGAGGTTTAAACACAACACCCAATGAGTCTGCCAGAAATATTTGCATGTAAACTGTTAATTAATAATACTATGTTTTTAAAAACCTATACAGTATCACTAAACAAAATATCACAGTATTCAATATTTAGATATTTTACATTTTCTTACACACCTATACAACACCCATATTCATCTAACGTTATATTCCGTAAATAAACAGTACCTATGCATTACACTATGTAAGTGTGCTCCCCATAGATGTGTTAACTTAGAGAACTGGTACATTGTTAATAGATTATAAAAGATTGTTGATATCATTCTTTTGCTTGTGTGCAGTGATGCTAAGCAATGTTCTCCTTTCTCCTCAGGACCAGTTTGAGTTTGCTCTGACCGCTGTGGCTGAAGAGGTCAATGCCATTCTAAAAGCTCTGCCTCAGTGAGACCAGCTGACCAGGACCTGACCAATACTCACAACACACGCACACTCCGTATATAATATCTATGTTAATGCATGGGAGCAACCCCAAGACCCTTGCCCTCCGTCTGACTAGACCACGCTAGCAAATACACTCACACAGATATATATATATATACCCCCTGGCCCTGTGCAGTGGGTGCTGCCTCAACCTGCCTTTCTAAAGAACTGACATTACACCAACTCAAGCATTCAGTTTCCCACACAGACCATAGCTGGGGCCGTGGTAGGAATGCAGGGGCGTAGCCAGCTTACTAGCAAGGGTGGGTCTTTCTCCTCTTCCCAGAAGTGGAGCTTTTACTATGTAATATGTCAACTTTTAGGGTGTGTCTCAAATCCTAGTGAGTGTCTAAGTAGGCTGTCTAGGTAGCAGCTGTGTAAGTAGCAGCGTTCTCTCCTCATCTCTCCTCATAAAACTGATTACTGAGACGCTCTAGTTCGAGAGAGACTGCGTCACGGCTTGTTCCCGCCCACTGCAGCACGCGACCGGTGGTTTAGCTGGTTGCTAAGCTACCAGCCGGCTATCCAAAACAATAGCCCGAGGCTTAAAAATCTGATAGCATAAATGGCTCGAGTATAACACTGCTGAATGGTGAAGGACTCGTTACAGAGTTGATAATAAAATACTGTTTTGTGTGATTATATGACCAGAAACACATTAAAACTCCAGAGAGAATCAAAATAACTCACATTTGAAGATGACTTTTCTGCTAGTAGCTCCGCTTTTGTCCGCCATATTGGGAAAAAGTTCTACCAATCATGGGATTGTCTTAGCGGCTGAGGAAGCGTTAGATGCTTCCTTAAAATCAGGTCTAAATAAGGTTCCTCAGTAGACAGCATGTTTAAGGTATGTAAGTATTGGGACAGTCTACATGTCAGGAGCGCATACTATGATGTAAAAGGCTGCCTATGTAGGAGCTCAGTAGGATTTGAGACACATCCTTAGTGTGATGCTACTAATACATTACATTATTACATTATGTTATTAATCAATAACAATTACGCAGGTCTGCTTTTTATGCTACCGTCATCCATAGAATTAGTATATTTCCTGTTCTAATTATAATTATATCATACATTTATTTTTAGCTCTGAGCTAAAATCCAAGCCTGAGCTTGGTTCAGTGTTTATTTCGTTGCAGTCGTTTGTTTATTTATCTGTTTTGACCACCCCCTCAGCTACGTCCCTGAAATGACTACCGAATCTGCTGCATGGAGGAGCTAAAAAATAATAATTACTTTGGCATCCAGTTTGAAATTTCCTATCCAATAACTGCATCTTGGAAAAGCCAACCGGTTGAAACTGGATTTCTTGTCGCATGCCTTAAAAATAGTGGCCATTTAAACGTTTTCCGAAAATGGAACAGGAGCCAATGGAGGCCACGCTGGCCCTGGGCCCAAAAATCTGTGGAACTCTACTGCACGCAAATGGCCACATATACACAAACAGAGTTCCTGAAGCTCTCACTCTTTCTTTTGGTATTAAAAATGGAGTGAGTTGAGGAATAACCCCCTGCGCCTTGCTCTTTCGGATAAAGCCTCCGATTCTCTTCCCGTAACCCCGGTGATGGCTTTGTCCCGTTTCCACCTAAGCAGCGCTGTGAGTGTTTTTCCCAGGATCCTCTAGTCTCCAGTAGCATTAGTGCATGAGAGGCTTTAGGGAATGCAGTCAGATAGAATAGATCACTCCTAGCCAGGCTGCGTTTGATGGGTTAATGCGGTTCGGAGACTTCGGTTCCTGTGTGGTATCAACTGAATGCTCTTGCTTTGGTCTTCTATCCTCTCTCCAGTTCCAGACTTTGTTCCAGACGCTCTCTTGTATACCTGTTGACCTTGATTGTGGTAAATTTAGTGTTCTTTCCTTATTGCATCAGTATAAAAATCTATAAAAAACAATATATGTATCTGAGTAAAAAGAAATATATATTTATTTTGTATCTCGTGATTAATAAAAATCTGTTTCGTGAAGTGATGCAGCAGCATCACTGTGTATATGTGTTTTTTCTGCATTTCGTCTGTAAATAGAATCCTCACCCCATATATGAGCTGTAACCGTGGTGAAAAGTTATGTATAAGCTTATATGCTCCACTGCTCAAGCATACAAACAATCTCTCCAGCCAAATGCATCAGAGAGTCACTTTCATTGTGACTCGCTTGTACGTGGCATCTTTCCAACAAGTTAGTTTTTGAAATTTCTGCCTCGCTACAGCTGCCCCAGCCAACAGTAAGCCCTGTTGAAATAAAGCATAACCTATTCTTTTAAGCTCATGTTACTGTGCCTCGTTAGGCAGCCGCTTGTTAACAAGTATTAATATGAGATAACTCGAGCTGTACAGTGTCCTTCACTCATTCGTTTCATTGAAATTGTTTTCGTTTAAATTCAGTCACATCAACAGTTTAATTAACGCTCATCATTCCATAACTGTAAGCATTCAAAGGCAATGCAATACAATTTTATTTTATTTATTTTTTTGGTCTTTTGCTGCAAAGCTCCTTATATACTTGAGGGGTTCCCTTCTTGTTTATCTGTCTGAAAATTATTTAATTAGGCTTCAAATAAGTTTGATGCTTTATAAAACGAGTGCATCACATCAGGGACACCATCTGCTGTTTGCCTGGTCCTTCTTGGAAGATCGTTGGCGAGCAGGCGTAGACATTTCTTTCAAGAAAACAGTTTGTATGGCTTTTCTGAATAAAAGAAAATGCACATAAATGCTCATATCACTGCGGGCTAATGCCAGCCAATGTAACCAGAGTTTGTACCAAGTCAATTTGAGCCATTGCTTTTCATTCATATATCATGAAACTGTACATTCAGTGTAAAGAGAATTAGGCATATATTAAATATATATATATATATATATATATATATATATATATATATATATATATATATATATATATATATATATATATATAAAATTTATTTATTTTTTTTTAAATCAATTTATTAATTTATTTTTTTGGCCTGTCATGTCTGACAATTAATTTTCGGAATGAAGATCTTTCCATTCTTGTTAATGTTTGTATTTTTATTTAGTTATTTACACCAGGCCCATTCACATGTCTATACAAATGCATATACATATATATACACACACACATACAATTCTACTACTTGCAGCAATGTGTGTATGTGCCTCTGTCATGGTATGTACTCAATAATGAGGGCAGAACCTGCAACCACACCCCTGTGATCCAGAGGCAAATAGGGAAAGGACTCAGGGGAGCAGGGCATTTTTAAACTGTGTTCAAAAACTGGAACTGTTCCGACAGCAGTGATATTTTTTAGACAACACAGTTCATCTCTGCCTTATGTGATTATTTTCTTATTATCTAACTCAGAAACAGAAGAGGTCTTTAATACCCGTCCTGGTGCAGTCCAGAGTTTCATCACTTCATGTCCAACATGACAGCTGCCTTAATCGTCTGACTGCAAGAGATGTTATGAGCTTTGATTCATAAGCTTTGTGTGCCTGTGTGCAATATTAATGTGTAAGCATCTTTACCAAGCCGCATAAAGCAGAGGTCACTTATAGGTGAACCGAGGTCCAGGTCTGGACCCAGATGTTATCCAATGCGGACCCAAACTGATAAACTAATGAAAACTATTAAAGTTCCACAGTGTCTGTTATTACTGGATATTTCCTATCCAGTAACTGCATCTTGGAAAAGCAAACCAGTTGAGATTGGATTTCTTGTCGCATGCCTTAAAAATAGTGGTTGCCATTTAAACATTTTCCGAAAATGGGACAGGGGCCAATGAATAAATTTTGACAGTGTTTATTTTATAAATTTCTCTCATCTTTACGGTATATGGGCTTTGTGTCGCCATTAACAACCATGTGTGTAAGACCACCAAAGGCTCCTCAGCCAATCAGATCTCTAAAGATTCTGGAGCGTGGCGTGCACACAGAAGAGGTACGAAACGAGAGGCAGCAGTCGGAGAATAAAGCTAGCCAGAGAGAAAGGCTCATTCAGATAGCGTGCTCTAAAAAGTTTTATTTACTGTTTCTATAAATAAACACTTTATGATGGACTTTTTAAAAAAGCATTTTTTTTATTATTGTAGCCCTTATTTTTACTTGAAGTGAGGTTTAGTTTATAAATAATTCACTCAGTTCAGCATTTAAATAGTAAATATACTGAAATATACTGAACGGTATGTGTGGTGTGTTGGTGTTTCAGTAGCTGATGGTATAAGATGCTGATACTAGATTACTTCAGTAAACAGGATACACCACTGAATCAGAACACACGTTAGAAATGATCATGGTCTGGACCGGCCTGAGGAGATCTCCTCTAACTGGACCTTACTGATCTCCCTGGCATGTGGTATTTCAACAATTTCTCAATATCCTCAATTGTCTGTCAGATCACAAAATCAGTATCCCTTCATATGTACTCACGTCGTTCACACAAATACACTAGACCAGTTTTAAATCGATATACAGTTTATTAACAATATCTAAACATGGAGTGGCTGAGAAGTTTTCACTTGTGAAAACAGGTTAAAAATAAAAAATAATAATGAAAATATCGTTCGGCAGAAAACAAAATCTCAGTGACGTGGCCTCACCCTTTTACATAAGACTGGCATCAAATGGCTTCTCTGTTTGAAGAGCACTCGGTCTCATAATCACACCAGCGCATTGGCTATTGGCTGATTTTAATAAAAAAAAATAATAAAAAAAAAAATTCAATGGCACTTTAGTAGAGGTAGCCATTCTGAATGCCTACGATTGAGCTATATATTAGTTTGCATATACATTTGCTTACAAACTCTTCTACTTCTCTGCAGAGCTCGGGTGGCTCGCATTTCCCTGTGAGCTGCAGTCTGTTCCGTCTCCCTCAGATAGCCATGGTGCATGTGATGAACTACAAGAGGAAACAAAAGTACTATTTTTAGGTGTGTGTAAATATTGACATGTCAAATTCTTTTCTAGGGGACAGAACTCTTTCTACAGGCAACATCTGAGAGGACGTCACTGCATGTTTTATATTGTATGAGATACTCTAGGGAAGAAGATGCTTCAGAAATCATTTAAAAGAATGTTATTCAGTATAATCACCAGATCCCACTGCAGTGTATTATGACAGCATTGACACACAGCAAGAAATATATATATATATATATATATATATATATATATATATATATATATATATATATATATATATATATATATATAAAAGCATACATTGCATCTACTTACATCATCATACTGGAAGTTTACTGCTCCTTGCTGCATAGCATCTCTCCTCCTGAAATTCTCTGCAGGAAAAAAATAATACCATCTTTACTTGGTTAACCCATGAATTAATAAAATGAACTAGTGAGTAGTGTAGACACAAGGGGTTGTATCAACGCGGGTCAGTGTGAGGGTTAGGGTTAGGTTAGATAAAGAAAGGTATGAAAATAATTATACTTAGAAAAACAATCAACTTATAAAAAAAATTACTTGATCTAATTAAAAGGTTTGCAGACTAAAGTTGCATTGTTTCATTTTGTATTAGCATCTAATCTGGCTTTCTTTATAAAAAAATAAATATTAATATTTTCTCCACAGCTTTCTGCTCCGATAGCTCAGGTATGCCTTACCAAGCAGTGTATGCGCCATACTATTTACTATCACTACAGTAGACTGCAGCCCAAACAAATCAGGTTTAGTGCTGCTGCGGTTTACTGGGCAGCAATGCCTATGAGTAAACACCACCTGTGGTTATATACAGTGAAGTACCTGCTTTTGGGGGCATTCGTGGGCTGCAGGTTAGGGATTCAGTGACTGGAAGGTCTGCAGTTCGATTCCCTGGACCAACAGCACACAACTCACTGCCCCCTAGTGTGTATGTTCACTAGTATGTGTGTATGTGGATGTTTCACTGCCCCCTAGGGTGTATGTTCACTAGTATGTGTGTATGTGGATGTTTCACTGCCCCCTAGTGTGTATGTTCACTAGTATGTGTGTATGTGGATGTTTCACTGCCCCCTAGTGTGTGTGTTCACTAGTGTGTATGTGGATGTTTCACTGCACGGATGGGTTAATGCAGACGTCAAATTCCACCGTGTGCAAACATAAGTGGCAAAGAATTTAATAACTTGCTGTAAATTTTGCAGTGTGAAAAAGAAAATAAGGACTGCAACATAAAGAACTATCAGATAAAAGTACAGCATAATACACAGAAGCTCACAGTTTCTCAAAGGAACAGAAAAAATGATTTTTATATTCCATATATACCATCAAGCTAAAAATTAAATATACAACTTGTGGTCATTTGGTAACTCCACAAACTGCAGCCGATACTAACATTTAGGGAGACACGGCGGGACAAGTAACTTTCTTTTGATGTATTTTCATAATTTCCATAATCGCAATTGCTGTGCTAACGATGCGCGAGCTGACGTTATCGAGTTCGCTACTGACTGGAAAAAACCCAGCAATCAGTACACCTCGACTAAACGTGCTCACTACTTCATACTTCAGTACAGGCTGCTGCGAGTGTGCACTGAGAGTGCCCATACTGTGTGCTAGCATAGGCTAAAGCTAGCATAGCTGCTTAAACAACACACCTAAAGCTGAAAATAAGTGAACACACTGTACCAGGAGAAGAAACTCAGACACCACCAGCCTCGCAGTCTACAGCCTTAGATTTAACTCTTAGGTGAGGATCATCTTCATCGTCTAGATCTGAAAAGACTGTCGTTGCTCAGGAGACGACAGTTTACAGACCGTTAAAGATCCACACAGCTAACCTGCTCCATCATCTCCCAACACACCACCACACAGAGTATGAGGAGTATGAAGAGTATGAGGAGTATGAAGAGTATGAAGAGTATGAACAGAGTATGAGAAGTATGAGGAGTATGAACAGAGTAAGAGGAGTATGAACAGAGTATGAAGAGTATGAACAGAGTATGAGAAGTATGAGGAGTATGAACAGAGTAAGAGGAGTATGAACAGAGTATGAGGAGTATGAAGAGAGTATGAGAAGTATGAACAGAGTATGAGGAGTATGAACAGAGTATGAGGAGTATGAACAGAGTATGAGGAGTATGAACAGAGTATGAGGAGCATGAACAGAGTATGAGGAGTATAAAGAGAGTATGAGGAGCATGAACAGAGTATGAGGAGTATGAACAGAGTATGAGGAGGATGAACAGAGTATGAGGAGTATGAACAGAGTATGAGGAGGATGAACAGAGTATGAGGAGTATGAACAGAGTGTGAGGAGTATGAACAGAGTATGAGGAGGATGAACAGAGTATGAGGAGGATGAACAGAGTATGAGGAGGATGAACAGAGTATGAGGAGTATGAACAGAGTGTGAGGAGTATGAACAGAGTATGAGGAGGATGAACAGAGTGTGAGGAGTATGAACAGAGTATGAGGAGGATGAACAGAGTATGAGGAGGATGAACAGAGTATGAGGAGTATGAACAGAGTATGAGGAGTATGAACAGAGTATGAGGAGTATAAAGAGAGTATGAGGAGCATGAACAGAGTATGAGGAGCATGAAGAGAGTGTGAGGAGTATAAAGAGAGTATGAGGAGTATGAACAGAGTATGAGGAGGATGAACAGAGTATGAGGAGTATGAACAGAGTATGAGGAGTATGAATAGAGTATGAGGAGTATGAACAGAGTATGAGGAGTATGAGCAGAGTATGAGGAGCATGAACAGAGTATGAGGAGTATGAACAGAGTATGAGGAGCATGAACAGAGTATGAGGAGTATAAAGAGAGTATGAGGAGCATGAACAGAGTATGAGAAGTATGAACAGAGTATGAGGAGTATGAACAGAGTATGAGGAGTATGAAGAGAGTGTGAGGAGTATAAAGAGAGTATGAGGAGTATAAAGAGAGTATGAGGAGCATGAACAGAGTATGAGGAGTATGAAGAGAGTGTGAGGAGTATAAAGAGAGTATGAGGAGTATGAACAGAGTATGAGGAGGATGAACAGAGTGTGAGGATTATAAAGAGAGTATGAGGAGTATGAACAGAGTATGAGGAGTATGAACAGAGTATGAGGATTATGAACAGAGTATGAGGAGTATAAAGAGAGTATAAGGAGCATGAACAGAGTATGAGGAGCATGAAGAGAGTGTGAGGAGTATAAAGAGAGTATGAGGAGCATGAACAGAGTATGAGGAGGATGAACAGAGTGTGAGGAGTATAAAGAGAGTATGAGGAGCATGAACAGAGTATGAGGAGTATGAACAGAGTATGAGGAGTATAAAGAGAGTGTGAGGAGTAAAGAGAGTATGAGGAGCATGAACAGAGTATGAGGAGTATGAACAGAGTATGAGGAGGATGAACAGAGTGTGAGGAGTATAAAGAGAGTATGAGGAGTATGAACAGAGTATGAGGAGTATAAACAGAGTATGAGGATTATGAACAGAGTATGAGGAGTATGAACAGAGTATGAGGAGTATGAACAGAGTATGAGGAGTACGAACAGAGTATGAGGAGGATGAACAGAGTGTGAGGAGGATGAACAGAGTGTGAGGAGGATGAACAGAGTGTGAGGAGTATGAACAGAGCACTGTCCAAGACAGACCTAAACCAGATAAGGAGTCTAATAAAAAGCAAACTTTAGCGAAGTCATTCACTAAAATAGAGCTGATGGATGAAAATTAATATCCTTTAAGAAGTGCAAGCCAGTGAAATATACGACTTTTACAAACACATTTTTAAATAATGCTAAATATAATCTATTATCGTTATCAACACAATTACAGAAAATATCGAGATATCATTATTTTGCAATATCGCACAACCCTTTGTTCAAGCACTTTCAAAAACATTTCATCCAATGTTTTTTTTTCTTTTTTTCCTGTTATAATGTTATACTCTTCTTGTTCGGAAGTTCCTCGCCCTGTTACAGAGATTTTCAGTCTGAATCAGGCTGGTGTGCAGATCACGAAAATCAACACAGTGTAAAAGAGCGACTGTTAATTTCAGAGAGCAGCTGTTTATGACTGGAGTTTTGGTGGGTAGTGAAAGTACAATAAACACAAAAAAGTACCATTAAGAACGAAAAAACTTACTCCCACATCCGTTTCTCTCCCACATCCGTTCCAGCCAGAGATCTATTAGTGTAGCCAAAACAACCAAAAACATTTCTGCTGCATTCTGAGGCGAAACCGTCGGCCCACTCACCAGTCAGAGCCCTGATTTTCACACAGCAGGCCACATAGTCATCGAAGTAGATCTTGCCTCCTCGACTGAAGCGTTTGACGATGCAGTTCAAAGCCTGAGGGCTCAGTCTGTATCCTGTAGGCCACAAATACATGTTCAGTTTCAACAACCAAACAATCAACTGCTCCTTATTCCAGCATCATACACATCATGAAGGAAAACACATTATTTATCGCAAATGTATCACATGCACTGACGATTAAAGTCTTAGTGTTGATTGGATGGCTCTCATTCGGAGCTTTTACTGCTGTAAAAAGGGCCTGCTGTTTAGCTACATAGAAGCCACCAAGAAAGGGGACTACTGATGAGAGCTATGTACTAAAAGAGAACTCACCCATGTTATTGATGGCCTGCGAGAACTCATGAGGTTCCACTGTTCCGCTGCTGTCTCGGTCCACCATCATAAAGTTCTGCTTCCAACCATTCAGTGCAGCAAACAACTCTTTAAACTCATTGAAGCCCATTTTACCGGAATAATCTCTCTAAAGTAAAGCAGTTAAGGAAATCAACCAGTCACTGACTACACCAACAAAGACCTTGATCTTCCAATAGACGATGTAAGTTATAACCCAAAACAGGTCTATAAATTATTTCTATTAATTAATCTGTAGACTATTACTAAGGCCAATGTCACACCAATACCACTTTTCGTCCTTCCAATACAGATACCTGGTCTATAAACATATGCTTATACATACTATATATATATATATATATATATATATATATATATATATATATATATATATATATAAATTTTAATATGTAAAAAAAAATTGAGTTACAGTCACAATGTTGCAGCTATTAACTTGTTAGGTTACATATCGTCGCTGTCCAAAGAAAAACATGTTAAGGATTTTCATTTTTCTATATTATTTGAGCACGACAGCTGCTCTTCATATCCTGTGAATGTTTCATGATGAATGGACCAATGGAAATGCTACAAATCCCCCTTGAAATAAAACCTCTCTACATTACACAAATGGTTAAGAATGATTTTAGTCTCTCCTGTAAAGTTACTATTTCGGAGACTTTTTTTGGACAACGATGATATATTAGATTTATTTGTTTGTTTGTATATATATATATATATATATAACACGCTTTTAATGCTTATAGAAGATGCTTAAGAAACTACTTTTGCTTATAATATTACATTATAATATATTTCTGTAGCTAAAAAAAGAATTGATCAATAAACCTGTGGTGTACATGTGAGTAACCAGCAGCTTCTCTGCTTCAGCAAAAACGGTACTGAATGATTATTTGCATTTGTACATCTGGAGTGTCACTGTGGTGGGGTTTAGTAAATATCACTGACTTCTCTGGCTTAGTTGAAGAAACTAAGACTAAGAAACTAAAGGCTAAATCAAGGCTAAAGTCCAGACAGCTTGGACTAACATTAACTCTTATTATGAGTGACTGCAAAGCGGCGGGCGAGTGATTTCTGAAAGGAGCCTGACTCAGGCATTCAGATAAGGGGCTCCCGTTGGCATATACTATCAATAAAGATTTACCCATGAGTAGTTTTTACTAATGCTTGACTATCAAGTTCTTGATTGTCAAGTTCTGTCTACTGGTGAGCATGCATTACAACATAATATAAAAATACCTAGATATATCAGGCAGTTCACTGCAGGTTATAAGGCAATAAGTAGATGCAGGAATAAAATAGGGTGAACAACGAGAGAACAGGGAAAACCTATTTTCCACGTTTCTGTGAAGGATACATCCAGCATGGCAATCATAATCCTACACGTCTCCAAACTGAAGGCTGCAAAGAAAGAGCATTTAAAAAAAAAAGTTTAAATATGAGCTACATAACACTGACTACTCAAACAGTATTCTCTGGGACAATCAGATATGAGAGCTATTACAAATCCTCAACTCACGTGAATAGGTGCCGCTGACTCCAGCCTGTGTCAAACATCTCTGTAGTTCCTCGGCATCCACCTCACCATCCTGAGAACACAAAGCCTTATTACCACACGCCTCAGAGCTCACGTTCCACCTTCCAGATAACTTCCACATTACTCTAAATATCTGGTCTTTTGGTTCCTCAAAGAAAACTAAACATCCAGCTGGGGTCACATGTCCCTTCGCTCACATGCTCCCGGTTAGCATTCTCCACTCACCTGGCCGGCTATGGCAGTGAAGTATCCCCACATAGGGTCTTGGGCGGGAGGAGCAAAGGTGCCAGGATATGCTCCATACTGGGGTGGGTATCCACCTGCTTGAGGGCCGCCCATTGGGGCTCCTGGCATACCTGGCATGCCTGGCATGCCTGGCATAGGACCACCATACTGAGGAAGAATGAAGAAAGAGAAAGTTAGGGAGAGACATTTAAAACATAATCACCCCACCCCTTCCCGACAGAAAGAGGAAGAGAGAGAGAGTCAGAAAAAAAGTGATAAAGAAAGAAGGCTAGAGGACGAGATTAGAAATTGAAAAACAGGAGATTGCAAATGTCAGTTTCTAAACAAAAGCCCACATTAGTTTTTTTTAACTTACAGACACAACCTCTAATGGATTTATATTAGGGCTGTGTGTTGGCAAGAACCTGCCGATACAATACGTATCATGATACAGCAGTCACGATTCAATATGTCATGATATATTGCGATACTGCAGGCAAAGTGATATATTGCGATCCTACTATTAAAACACACCACTATATGAACAGGTTTATCAATGCTTACAATAGCATTGCACCCTTGTACTGCTTGTTAATGTTGGAGTGGAGCTGACAATGGATTACAACACTGCCATCTAGTGGTCAGAGGTTTGAACACAACACACAGTGATTCACTGTCTGCGAGGGATCTGTGTATCGATACTGTGTTTTTGAGAATCAATACAGTATCACCAAACATAATATCCCGATATTCAATATTTTTTCAATATTTTCTTACACCCCTACTTAATATAAAGTCATCTAATGTCATTGTAGATCCATAGTGGACCTGATTCCTGGTACCCACAGTGCTGTGCAACAGATCCAGTTAAAAGAGCCATAGAGTGTGTGGCTTTTTTTTTAGGAGACATTTCTGAGAAGATTTGACGCAAGACAGTCAACCCGCGCAAGAAAAGAGAACATCAAAGGACACTAACAGGAAGTTGCAAGAAATTTAAGGTGCAGAGCAAATTAGACCACCAAAGCTGTCAGCTTGAGCACTAAAAGCTTTCATCTTTGAGAGGAGAAAATCAAGCTCCACTCTGGCCTCAAGTCTGAAATTCACAAACATGTCTGACCATGTTTCCACTGTGAGAAGACCCAGCTCAACACTACAGTTGTGAAAGGGTGTGTACCTGTCAGGAAACCCCTACTACGAACAGGAGTAAACAAACAACAAATGTGCAAACAAAACAAAGAAGCTGCTGGTGTCAGAACAATGGACTGAGCACACACAATGTTGGGCAGGTAGTGTACTTAAACTTTTGACTGGTAGTTTTTCGTTTTTCTAAAACATTTGATCGGTAGTGATCTAAACAGTTGACCGAGATTATATATATATATATATATATATATATATATATATATATATATATATATATATATATATATATATATATACATATATGTATATATACACACACACACATTAGGGCTGGGAAATATAATGTTTCCTCGATAGAACTGTAAGACATAGTTGATAGAAAGTCGATAGAATTCAGTACCGTCCATGTTTTGAGAGAGAACATGAACAGCCAATAAGAAAGAGAATCGTGCCAATCAGGTGGCTGAACAGGAGTTCCAGCCATTTCATGTTTTGTTGAAGCACAACAGCGCAGAGTGTAGGCATGGGGGCAGCTTAACCCACGTACTAGTAATTTAGTTACTGCAGGCGTCACAGTCGAGCAGAGAGAATAAAATAAGAGAAAATGACGACAGAAATTGTTAAACTACTACTGAAAGAAACATGTTACACGTGTTACTAATATTAAAATAATCTGCTAAGATAAGATAAACAGGTAAACAGGTGCTGTCCTGCTGCTGTGTTGACAAAGCGCTACAGGATGTTTGCGCTTCAGGTGCTCGGGCCAGTTCTACTGTTGTGATCATCTCCACTGTGCAGAGCTGACAGAGCGTTTCTGTGTAAAACACTCCCACAACTTGCACACGAGTGATTGTAGCTGCAGCTCGCGCTCCAGATAAATCCTTACTTTCAGTGGGCGCGGCCACCTTTGCGAAGCATCGACGCACGTTATGCTAATCAACGTAATTTCATAATGGATAAAGATAAATATATATATTGTAGGAGTTCGACTGAGAACGCTGAGGCAAAGCTGACTTTATAACCAAAAATGCCAAAGAGGGAAACTTTATTTTCTATCGAAAACACAATCACTAAACCATCTCACCATTTGAGCCGACAGAGGGTCGACTCACCGCTATGAGTCCTTTCCTCAGCTCGAACGTAAAGGGCCAGCAACAGCCTGCTTAACACTGTCTGTGTGTGAATACTGTTCATACTAATACTGCCCCATATATATATATATATATATATATATATATATATATATATATATATATATATATATGTGTGTGTGTGTGTGTGTGTGTGTATGTATATATTTATGTGTGTGTGTGTGTGTGTGTGTATGTATATATGTATGTATGTATGTGTTAATTTATTTGAAATACAGTTATGTAATGTTCGCTAAAAAACATTATTTTTACATATAACAAAATTTTTACATTTTGATATCTTCACTTCTCACTTAAAGTAAAAAGGCAATAGTGATTTGATTTATATCGATTGATATGAAAAAAATTATTGTGATAAGATTTTTTCCCATATCGCCCAGCCCTAATATACATATACACACACACACACACACTATATATATATATATATATATATATATATATATATATATATATATATATATATACACACACATACAATTACACTTTGTGTGTATGTATGTACATCATATATTTATAGTAAAAAGGAAAGACTGACCCATGTGGATAAATATGTCTCCATTTGTACATATACACAGTCAAAGTATATACATACATATACAAAGTCACAGTACTGCATATCCCATGATATGTGTGGTGTGCACGACCAGATGGTCTCTACTTAAATTCACAGTGAACATACAATTCATTAATTTATTGTCATTTTATTTCAGACTTTGTTTTCCTTTATAATTTCATGTTTGTATTTAACCAACCAATTGCAATTTTCCATTAATCACTTTGCAAGTTATTACTCAGATTTTCTCTTCTGTGGAAATATTCTCGACAGGATGACTAAACATGTTCCCTGAAATTTCTCTTTTACAGCTGAACGAGTTTCATGGCCATGTTTAGACTTGTTTTGTTGATAAAGCCAGCAGTGGCAGGCCAACCTGGTATCTTTTCTAAGCCCAGTTTACAATATACACTCTCCACAAAAAGCACATCTTGTTCCACACACTGGGCTTCTTTGTAGTGTAATAATAGACAACAATACCAGTTCCTACATTTGTGCTCTCTACAAGCTACTACTCTTTAAAGGAGCAGTATGTGAGATTTTTAGTTCGAAACATATCAAAATTAAGTACAATTATAAACACAATGCAAAGAAATAACAAGACGTCTGTGTCTTGAGTTCCAGAGATATCTACTGAAGTTAACATGCTGGTCAGCTAGCCCTGGAACATTGTGTCTCATCATAGCCCCCTGTATCTCAAGAGGTGATTGTGAGCCACCTCAGTGTTGAGTCAAATCAGTCCAACATGAGAGGATGAAGAAGTAGTGCTGCTTCCCCGGTAGCATATTCTAACCTCTTGTGAGTCATGTTGAAGGTGCTGCCCCCCTGGTTAGATCTTTAAAGGCGAATAGCCAATGATAGGAACAGTAAACAGGACGACGGCACAAGCTCTTGGCGCTCTTGCAGCCCATGTCAAGAATCCAGGTTAGGCTACATTGCAGGCTACATGCAATTATTAGCGCATGAAACATGGTTGAGACTTGTTTATCTAGAGCTATAAACTCAACCACTTTGGCTGTGATTCCTTTAGCTGATTGGCTGTTGCTGCTGCTGTACTGTTCGTACCGGTCAGATCTGGTCTGCACGGTTCTCTGGGTTTAGAGAGCACCCTGGGTGCTAGCTCTGCTGTTTGCTGATACTCACTGTATTCAGCCGTGTGGTATGAAAGAGTATGTTTTCCCACCTACTGGTTCAGACAGGAATTGCAGGGACCTGGTCGGAGGGGGTTTTACAGAGGGCTTATCATCCTGGATGAAAGGCTAGATGGAAATACAAATTAGGCCAATTAAAATTGTTTAACGCCATCGATCGGCTCTCGGGATCGGCTAAATCGGAGAAATATCAGCCGATCGCATATTTTGGTTAAAAATCGTCCGATACCGATACATAGCCCATCGATCCTTCCATCTCTAGTTTCAAAACATCGTTACAGAGACCCATCACAATCACCACAATATCTATTCCAGCATTTCCTGCCCTGGTAGCCATTAATACTGATATGTGATCTCTAATGGACTAATGGGAGAATTCTGTGGGAGAATAAATGGACAATAATGAACAACAACAAATTCACATTGTGCTGAACATCAAACATATCCACTCAGTTCTGAATGAAAGCACATCTCTTTTAAACGCACCTCGCATATTTACACAACTATAACATCCATGCTCTTGAAACAGCCCAGCTGCTACAACTGCTGACTGTTATTACGAAACTTGGTTCCGTGTAATCACTTCACTCTAACTACAAAAGGCAGCCTCGCCCACTTCTCAGTTCAGATCTCCAGCCAGGTTCACTGGACGCTTACGTCACGTCTTATACTTAACCTTCAAACGCCTGAATGACAAGTGAGTACGGTGACACGTCTGAACAGAATTTCTTTTCTTTAGGAAAAGCAACACAAAGGCTGGAGGACGGAAATAGAACAGGTGAGCTGCTGTAAGCTGCTTCAGGTGCACATCAATCATAAAGACTGACTCACTGTTTCTCCCACGTAAGCTTTATTACTCTCTACACTCGACCCACTGTATTCTATACGCCCTATTATGCTTTTCCAGGATTTCCCAGGATTTTCCTCAGTGTGTTGCAGCATTCTGTGCATGGAGAAAATATCTCCAGCGGAAACTACTTTTCTCAGCGGTCTGAAACGCCTCGTTGGATCTCCAGCCCTTTTCTCCGTTACAAGGTGATGTCATCTTGTAACACAATTTGGCAGGCAAGCTTTGCACGGCCTCATTTTTCACACAGTGAGCTAAAAAAGGGAAATCTTAACACTTAGAAACGGTCTAGCCTGCGATGGAGGGTTTGGTGTATCAGCTTGTTCTACTGGACTTTCAGCATCGGCTCAGCAGGACCGATACCACTGTAGGAACAGCCAAGGGCTGGTCAATCAGAGCTCACAAATATGTTTAAGGCCCACAAGAAGATGTTGCCAATCTGTTTGTCTTCTGATTAATGAGAGAGCTTATCTTATTTGACAGCTGGTTTGAGGGCTGGATGACAGGATGAAGAGAGGAAAGTTGCAAATAGGATTCTGGCCAGTTTGATAGGTGTATGTACATATTCACATATTCATGTTTAGTCACCAAGAGGTACACTGTTGGGGGGTACGTGTTGAGGTATATTGTTGGGGACACCAACAGTATTGTTCGGGTATATTTTTAGAAGGTATATTTTTGGGGATATATTGTTGGTGGGTATGGGTTTTTCTATAGCTGATGCCGATGTCAGGGTCAGCCGATGGCCGATACGTGCTGATGATTTTTAGGGAAGGGATCTGGACGTTTTCTGCTTTATTTGCTGCTAAAATGTCACACCAGTAATAACAAAAAGTGGATGCACAACATTTCTGCACTCACGTAAGTAGAAAAAACTAAATATTTTTATCTGCACCCCCAAAAAATACAGTATGACCATATTACTGCTGAAAGAATGTAACATCTCTTCATACCCAAAACTAACAAGATATTAAGAAGTGCACTGAAAAAATACTTCCACACATCCGACATGTATTTTTGAGGGTACATGTTTGGGGGTATATTGTTGGTGGGTATGGGTTTTTCTATAGCTGATGCTGATGCAACATTTCTGCACTTAACATAAGTTCTTGAACACTGACTTAAGTAGAAAAAACAAAAAGAAAAATGTATCTGCCCCCCAAAAAATACAGTATGACCACATTACTGCTGAAAGAATGTAACATACATCTCTTCATACCCAAAACTAACAAGATATTAAGAAGTGCACTGAAAAATACTTCCACACAGTCGACATGTTTGCTGCAGTTACAGAGAGTGCCTCACATCACGGTCTATTTTTATCGCGTTGTAGTAAAACTGTGGTTCTTTACGGAGGATGAGGAACTCAGAGAGAGAGAAACAGAAACAGAAACAGCACGCGCAAACCGCGAGAGAGAAAAAAACAGCACTCGCGACGTGATAGACAGGGAGACGCTGATATGCTGTAATGACTCTCTTTACTCTTTCTTTAGTTAGTTAGTCTCGAGTGCTGGAAGCTGAGTAATATCTGGGAAGCTCTGGCTGCTCCGGAGAGACTCTCTGTGAAACAGTAACGTGTTAATGTGTGTATTACAGTAGCGCAGTTAGCTTTAGCCCCGGAGCTAAGCAGTAAAACATCCGCTCTGGTTCACGTCTACGGCCGGTGTTATGCCGAATTTAGCACCCCCGCCAGGAAAAGCAAGCCTCTCGTAAGCGCACGATCTGTCACTTGAATCAAAAGCTGAGATAATCCACTGACATTAGTTTGTTTGTTTTGAACAAATAAACTTGAATACGTCTTATTTCACTAATCAATAAGCGTACGCACTCCCGAGAGGGGTGCTTTTCCTGGCGGGGGTGCAAAATTCGGCACAACACCGGAACTAGAAACACGTAACTGCGTCATAAATGTCATTGTTTGCTATAAATTATTGTTTTTCACTTGTTTGGCCGAACGGAATAATTTATAAATAAATAATTTATAACAAACAATTAACGCGCCTGACTTTAAAACGGCATGGCGAAACACTGATATCCGCCAAAGCCTATATACAAAAAAATGGCAAATATTGGCTCGATATATCTAGTGTATTGTTGGGGGAATATTGTTTGGGGGGTAAATTGTTGGCCATCAGAGTTTCATTTAAAAATACCTCCGGACTAGTTACTCATTTAGTTCTCAGGTATGTGACACAGTGTATAATATATGTATATGTCATTATAAAGGAGCTCCATACAGTTGAATGTGCAATATTTATATACATATACATATACATATATATATATAATAGAGATGCACCGTTCAGCGTTTTTGAGGCCGATTCTGATCGCCGATCACCTTTCAACGCGATCGGCCGATAGCCGATACCAATAGAGGCTATATGCCATGGCAGAGCTACATGTAGTTATTAGCGCAAGCAAGTCATGAAACATGGTCTAAACTGGTTTATTACCATTTTTAACGAGCTCATATGAAACAGCATAATATTTGTAATAAAATTATCAGTAAATAAACAAAGTAAATCAAACAAATATCCCCAAAACTGTAATCATTACATTTAGACCCTTAATTTAAAACGAAAAAAGCAAATTAAATTTAAAAAAAGTAAAAACTGCAGTCATTAAACACAGACTATGTTATTTTAAACGACAATCTGTAATCATTAAATGTAGATCTTGAATTGCTGCTGCTGTTCTGTTCGTACTGGTCAGATCTGGTCTGTATGGTGTTCTGGGTTGTTTGTTTTGTGCTAGCTCTGCTGTTTACTGATACTCACCGTATTCAGCCGCGTGCAGTGTCGTATCAGATTAGTAGAGTTAAATATCTTTGTTTTGGTTCCCCAACGAGACACAGTTAATTTTACAGATTTTACAAAAGCTCTGGATGAGTCTGTGTCACATACGGGAACAAGCTACCAGACGGACACAATGCAATACAACGCAAAGCAAAGGAAACTGTTCTCTTCCTTTCATTGGCTGCCTGTCTGTAAATGATCTAAATGACAGCAGGACCTTCAATGTGATTGACAAGAGGTTAGAATATTAATATTCTTCATCCTCTCATGCTGGACTGAATACTATAGTGACTCTATCGCCTCTTGAGGTACAAAATGGTATTGCAAGACAGGACAGGACGAGGCAAGCTGGTTAGCATGCAAACTTCACTAAATAACTCACAGATGTACACAGACGTCGAAAAAGGTTTAGTTAATTTTGGAGTGTTTTAAACTAAAAATCTTACAAATTACATATTATTTGTGGCCTAATGCAGTACCAGCAGTGTCCACTGGGGGCCGGCGGATCTGTAGCGACTATTATGTACTAACGTTAGAAACTAACGGCTACTCGCAGACTTTTCAGTGAACGTTAGCCAAATTAGCCCACTTCGTGACTAAACCGTCTTTATTTGCCCCCATAGCTCACATTTTTACATAAACCCATTCCTCCTAAAACCTGTTGCTGGAATCCAATAACTCTCGGGTGTGAATGTATTCAGTACGTTAGTGTAATAGTATGTTATTGTCGTGATATCTTTTAAGATAGTGTCTTTAGCTCAGCGCGAATTCCAGCCATTTCCCCTCCTTCACCGTAATCTCAGTCCTAATTAACTCGATACATTCCTGCGAGATAAACGCTTCAGTCTGATATTCAGATTGTAGTGCGAGTTCAAGTAACAGCAGAAAATGTGATCTAGTAATTATTTTTTTTAGCTTACCCCGCCGTATCCTGGATAAGCCATGTCTTGTTGCTACACCGTCAGCAGAGAGAAACCTTTAGTGGAAGTTGGCCAAAGTGGCTTGTTCTCTTCTCGGAAGGCGTCGACTTCCTACTACACACATAGAGGCGGTGCCCGAATGGCGAAAGCTTCTATTACTGATCCGAGATCAGCTTTCTATGTTTGTAAGCGGCGTTCCACAGCGTCAGAGTGACGGAGAAACTGTACGCTAATCAGTTGTTAATGTCTACAGCTACGTGTAGACTGGCTGAGGGCTGAATCTAGAGTAGCTCCCTTCTCCCTACTCCCTACTCCTTACTTCCTATTCCCTAAGTAGTGTATAGCGCCTAAAATAAAACCCCCTACCCTCCAAAATGGCGACAGCTGTTCTGGATTCAGAGAGTTTAACTCTTAACTGGTTTAAAAAGCCACAATTTTCTAACCTACATAGTGTACTACTTAGGGAGTTGGGACACAGCCGAAGCTACTGCCTGCTGAGTGATAGCAGCGACGGCCAATGTCTTTCAGTTAACGTAGTGCTGGATGATTGATTCAGCTTCCGAACCGATTCTGTCCGGTTCAATGAATCGAACGCATGTTTAAGCGTATTGCTTTACAAATCGTTCTTTTATGAGTTTAATAGAGACTCGATTTAGTGAGTGATTCTGTCGTTATGTGAAGTCAACACGAAGCACAAACAAGAAGCCTCGCCCAGACTATAGATTCAGATCGAAGTGAAAAGAATCGGTTCAAATGAGTGATTCGTTTACGAGGCGGACATCGCGAATGGCATTATTTTATGCTTTTTACACGTTTTCTTGTAGTGTATATCTATTACACTTCATCTAATAGCATTTTGTCGTGCGTGAGACGGACGGAACACAGAAAAGAAGATGGTCCGTCGCCTGTTTTAGCCGCTGCTGTACGAGAAGAACGGAGCAGCCATTTTCACGTTCAGTCCACTAGAAAGTTAAAGGTGCAGTCACGCTACTCGGCCAGCAAGGGGCGCTGTTTCCCTACCAGCAGAACACACGCCATACTAGCACCACTATTGCTACCCTATTGCTCTAATACAGTCACTTATGTATAAATTTATGTTCTGGTACCACTTTAGAATAAGACCACCTTTATAAAAGGTTTAATAAATGGTTTAAGGTGTGTTTATTAATTGTTATTAATACTTATTAATAAGTGGTTACAGAGCAAATACAAGTACAAAGCACAAGAGTGACCTGCTGTTAACAGAGAACCTGCATTTATACTGTTAAAGCTCAGAATTTGATGTTTATAGATCTTAGTTTGTCTTTTCCATCAGTCAGTATTAAATTCATATTTATCACATAGAATAGCTCACTTCTGCCCGGTTCATTAATGTGTTATAACTGTGCACTAATATAAATGTGTTATAAGTGTGTACTAATACTTTGTAAAGTGTTTATGACCCAACTAATAACCATCATTACACTCATTTTAAACCATTCATAAGGGTAGTCTTATTCTATACCAATTTTTATTTTATCAACTCCATTTACCATATAGGAGCACTTTGTAGTTCTACACTTACAGACTGTAGTTCATCTGATTCTCTGTATACATTGTTATCCTGTTCAGCAATGGTCAGGACCCCCACAGGACCACCACAGAGAAGATACTATTTGGAGTGACACTGACATGGTGGTGGTGCATTAGCAGTGCTGCTGCTGGAGTGTTTAAACACTGTGTCCACTCACTGTCCACTCTATTAGACACTCCTAGTACTTGCTGGTCCACCTTGTAGATGTAAAGTCAGAGACAGTAGCTCATCTGCTGCTGCACAGTTTGTGTTCCTCTAGTTCTTCATCAGTGGACACAGGACGCCGCCCACAGGACACCGCTGTCTGGATAGTTTTGGTTGGTGGACGATTCTCAGTCCAGCAGTGGCGCTGCTGTGTCTGATCCACTCACACCAGCACAACACACTCTAACACACCACCACCACCATGTCAGTGCCACTGCAGTGCTGAGAATGATCGACCACCCTAATAGTACCTGCTCTGTGGTGGTCCTGTGGGGGTCATGACTATTATGTAATGAATAATGAAGTACACAGAGAATCAGATGAACTACAGTCTGTACAGAGTGCTCCTATATGGGAAGCGGAGCTGATACAATACAGAATGAGTGATCGAAGGAGGTGTACCTAATAAAGTGCTCGCTGATAACATGTACACTGACTCTAGAGAATGTGTGGCCTAGAAATATAAACTCTAACTCTCAGTTAAAGACAATTTAAGTGAACTAGGCCAATCTGAGCACTCCCTTTGTACGACTAATGGAAAAGTTATGCAGTGAGAGAGAAACTTTGTACCCAGTTTCACACGCTGGTCATGCGCACTTGTACAAGGCTGGAAAACTGCTGATCTTTTCCTTTAAAAGCACCAGTCAAGCTCAGCCTAATAACATGATTTACACAGGCCTGGCTCCACGCCACCTCGTCCTCAGAAAAGGCTTATGAGAGCACACTCATGAGGATCTGAGCTCCTGACAGCCCTAATAGATTCGGCGGTTCTACACAGCGGATCAGGGTCATCAGCAGGATTTTGGCTGAGCGTTCAGTGAGAGAGAGAGAGAGAGAGAGGGAGAGTAGAGAATAAGAGTCAGTAGGTTAACTTTAGATAAGACCTGTTACATGTTACATAAGCTTTAGTGTTACCAGGTTACACTGGAAGAATCTTCCTGAAGTTTTCGTTCTAGAAATGAGCCAGAAATCAACTGTCATTTGCTATTAAAGGAGCGGTGTGTGGACTGTAGTGGTGAGGATATGCTTTGAAATAATTCATCATACGTAAACCAACTCAGACTTCTTTACAGTGGTGGTGATAAAAATCAGGGGTTGTGATGTCTCCAATGCAAACGTAAACATTTTATTTGCTATTAAAGGAGCGGTCTGTAGCCTCCAGCCATGAGGTTATGTATCAATTTAACGCATTGTAGGCAAGCCAACTCAGACTTCTCTACAAACGTGATAAAAATCAGGGGTTGTGATGTCTCCAATGCAAACGTAAACATTTTATTTGCTATTAAAGGAGCGGTCTGTAGCCTCCAGCCATGAGGTTATGTATCAATTTAACGCATTGTAGGCAAGCCAACTCAGACTTCTCTACAAACGTGATAAAAATCAGGGGTTATGATGTCTCCAATGCAAATGTAACCTTTTTATTTGATATTAAAGGAGCGGTCTGTAGCCTCCAGCCATGAGGTTATGTATAAAAAAATGCATTGTAGGCAAGCCAATTCAGACTTCTCTACAATCATGGTGATAGAAGTCAGGGGTTATGATGTCTCCAATGCAAATGTAACTATTTTATTTGCTATTAAAGGAGCAGTGTGCAGCCTGTAGTGGTGAGGATATGCATTGAAATAATGCATCATAGCTAAGCCAGCTCAGACTTCTCTACAGTGGTGGTGATAGAAGTCAGGGGTTGTGATGTCTCCAATGCAAATGTAACCTTTTTATTTGATATTAAAGGAGCGGTCTGTAGCCTCCAGCCATGAGGTTATGTATAAAAAATGCATTGTAGGCAAGCCAATTTAGACTTCTCTACAGTCATGGTGATAGAAGTCAGGGGTTATGATGTCTCCAATGCAAATGTAACTATTTTATTTGCTATTAAAGGAGCAGTCTGTAGCCTCTGGCCATGAGGCCATGTATCAAGTTAACGCATTGTAGGCAAGCCAACTCAGACTTCTCTACAAACGTGATAAAAATCAGGGGTTGTGATGTCTCCAATGCAAATGTAAACATTTTTTTTTGCTATTAAAGGAGCAGTGTGCAGCCTGTAGTGGTGAGGATATGCATTGAAATAATGCATCATAGCTAAGCCAGCTCAGACTTCTCTACAATCGTGGTGATAGAAGTCAGGGGTTACAATGTCTCCAATGCAAATGTAACAATTTTATTTGCTATTAAAGGAGCGGTCTGTAGCCTCTAGCCATGAGGTTATGTATCAAATTAATGCATTGTAGGCAAGCCAATTCAGACTTCTCTACAATCATGGTGATAGAAGTCACTGGCTTTCTACATTATTTGAACACTTACATAGGGTAAGAAAAATGAATGGACCAATAGAAATGCCTTAAAATCATTGGTTTCATCTGGTTTCATTGACTTATACTAAAAAAGTTACAACTTTTATCCCAAAACCAACATATTCATAATTTTTTTTTCATATTTTGCATAATCCTATTCTGGAAGGCCTTCAGTACTTAAGATGTGTGGTTTCTATCACCACTGCTGTAAATAATCAGGTATAACTTGGGCAGAAAGTTGGAACTATCCTTTACACTCAGCCTTAAAAGTCCTACAGCTGTGTTAAATGATTAATATAAATATATTAAAAGAATAATAGAATATAATAGAGTAGAAGAGAGATCCTTTATACTAGACTCAACACAAACACTTGGCTGAAGCAGAAAGAAGTTTATTGTATCCAGAACAGATTAAAAAGCTTAATAGTGGAGGTAGGGACAGCCATGAAGCTCAAGTTACAGGAGCCATGTCCCTCACACTGTTGAATAGAGATCAGTTCCTCATAATCAAAGTCAAAGCCATCACGGTTACCAGGCAGACTGACCCCGAACCCAACAGTTATTTGGTCTTCTCAACATGGTTCTCTGTAACAAAGGCTTTGAGCACAAACCCAACACTGGGCTACCTTTAGACAGCAAACGTAAAGCTCAGAATTGCTCCATTTTTTGGATCAGACGTGTGTGTGTGTGTGTGGACAAGCCTGCGACCGGTTACTGTAAGAAGCGTAATGAGTAGAATCAGCAAAACAGCCCACAAGTTGCAAAATTCAAGCCGTGCAGCCGACACTGTGTCGAGCAACTGCAATGTCTGCTCTGTTGTTATACTGGACTTGTGAACCGCTTTGCATATCAACAAACTTAAGCGTTTTTTTTTTTTGTTTTTTTTTTTTGCCCATGCAGAAACTGGAACTGACATGCAAATTCCTGATGCTGTTTAAAAAAAAAGAAAAAAAAAAGAAAAAAAAAAACTGTCTAAACATAGCCCATAGTTTCCACTCTGTCACTCACCACTGTATAAAACAAACAGATATTAGAGTGATGAAAGTCTGGTATACAGCTCATACAAAGACAAAAAAACAAAAAAAAAAAAACAAATGCCGACTTTGCAAAAATATACTCATATAATATACATAGATTTTACTCTTTCCATATCCCAGCCCCTCCCACCCGGCCTCCGTTCCAAAGAATCGTTAAAATCATAATACAAAAGCAGAACCCGCGCGCTCTTTCTGGCCAGTAATAAAGCATGTACACTCTCAGAGTAGGGTGCTAGCGATAGACTTCAGCAATCAACAGCATCAAGAGGTGACCAGTACATTACTTTCAGAAGGACAGAGCTGAAAAGTGGACACCAGGCTCTACACGGAAGCGCACAAAAGCCGCCGTTTAAAATATACACTTATATATATATATTTTTATACATAGAAAACCCAAGCATGTTGAAAAATACTGCCGAGTCCCTTTTAGTTATATTTTCTTTGATTTAAAAAAAAACAAAAACTTGCGAGACAAAACGAGAGGTCCATCACGAGAGAGAATTTGTGGTTTTGTGTATTTATGATCACGATTTCAGTTCAATTCACAAATGACAATCAAGTGTGCAGAGAAGTGTTTCCAAAAAAGAAAAGGAGGAAAAAAAAAAAAAAAAAAGCAGGTGATATGCTCCCTCCGTTTATAGCATGATGGAAGGAGCTGAATGGGGGCGTGTAAATGAGTCTGTGTGGATGAGTGTTGGTCAGTCCTGCTCAGCGGCTGAGGGGCGATTTGGAGTCCGAACACATTCCAGCTCAGAACGCGTAGCTCTCGGGGAAAGGTAATCCTGCCAAGCACTGATCCCGTCCGTCTGCGAGGAAGGGCGCTCGGCTGGCCTCGTCGTAGTGGGACAGCGGGACGGTGTCGTCCTCTGGGACCTGCGCCCCGTCCGGGTCGGCTTTCAGGCTGGGCCTCTGGTTGTCAGGGAAGGCCATGGAGAAGAGAGCTTCGGGGTCACAGACGAACTTGTACACATAGCGCTCGCCTGCGACCTGCGGACAGAGGAGAAAGGAGCGTTAATCCTGGAACGCCTTAAAGCAACTGGAAAATATATAGAGAGGCTCTAAATAATGGGGTTGGCTAATGTACAGCAGGGGTTAGACAATGCTGAACTGGAATATTTTTAAATATATGATCAATTATCATGTATGTATCTCTATTATATATATGGACTGTTCTTTTATATTATCCATTGTCATGTCCCATCCATCAATCAATCTTTGACCGGTAGCGTATCTAAAACGTTTGTCTGGTAGTGTATCTAAAACGTTTGTCTGGTAGTGTATCTAAAACGTATGACTGGTAGCGTATCTAAAGCGTTTGTCTGGTAGTGTATCTAAAACGTATGTCTGGTAGTGTATCTAAAGCGTTTGGCTGGTAGTGTATCTAAAGCGTTTGGCTGGTAGCGTATCTAAAACGTATGACTGGTAGCGTATCTAAAGCGTTTGTCTGGTAGTGTATCTAAAACGTATGTCTGGTAGTGTATCTAAAACGTATGTCTGGTAGTGTATCTAAAGCGTTTGGCTGGTAGCGTATCTAAAGCGTTTGGCTGGTAGCGTATCTAAAGCGTTTGGCTGGTAGCGTATCTAAAGCGTTTGGCTGGTAGCGTATCTAAAGCGTTTGGCTGGTAGCGTATCTAAAGCGTTTGGCTGGTAGCGTATCTAAAGCGTTTGGCTGGTAGCGTATCTAAAGCGTTTGGCTGGTAGCGTATCTAAAGCGTTTGGCTGGTAGCGTATCTAAAGCGTTTGGCTGGTAGCGTATCTACAGCGTTTGGCTGGTAGTGTATCTAAAGCGTTTGGCTGGTAGTGTATCTAAAACGTATGACTGGTAGCGTATCTAAAGCGTTTGGCTGGTAGTGTATCTAAAGCGTTTGGCTGGTAGCGTATCTAAAGCGTTTGGCTGGTAGCGTATCTAAAGCGTTTGACTGGTAGTGTATCTAAAGCGTTTGACTGGTAGTGTATCTAAAACGTTTGACTGGTAGTGTATCTAAAGCGTTTGACTGGTAGTGTATCTAAAGCGTTTGACTGGTAGCGTATCTAAAACGTTTGTCTGGTAGCGTATCTAAAACGTATGACTGGTAGCGTATCTAAAGCGTTTGTCTGGTAGCGTATCTAAAACGTATGTCTGGTAGTGTATCTAAAGCGTTTGGCTGGTAGTGTATCTAAAGCGTTTGGCTGGTAGCGTATCTAAAGCGTTTGGCTGGTAGCGTATCTAAAGCGTTTGGCTGGTAGCGTATCTAAAGCGTTTGGCTGGTAGCGTATCTAAAGCGTTTGGCTGGTAGCGTATCTAAAGCGTTTGGCTGGTAGCGTATCTAAAGCGTTTGGCTGGTAGCGTATCTAAAACGTTTGGCTGGTAGTGTATCTAAAACGTTTGGCTGGTAGCGTATCTAAAACGTTTGGCTGGTAGCGTATCTAAAACGTTTGGCTGGTAGCGTATCTAAAACGTTTGGCTGGTAGCGTATCTAAAACGTTTGTCTGGTAGTGTATCTAAAACGTTTGTCTGGTAGTGTATCTAAAACGTTTGACTGGTAGCGTATCTAAAACGTTTGACTGGTAGAGTATCTAAACCGTATGTCTGGTAGTGATAAACAACATTTCCAAAATTGAAGTTTTTTATGTTCTGTTTAAAATTTGATGTTGTAATTCCATTTATCATTCCTAATCCTAGCTGTACATGATGGTCGGTGTTAAATTATGCTCAGACTAAAGGGATCAAAAGGAGAGGAAATTGGAACGGGAACGTGCCTTTACCTTCTGCATGATGCCCTTCTCGTAGTAGTAGCGCAGAGACCGGCTCAGCTTATCGTAGTTCATGGCAGGCCGGTTCTTCTGGATGCCCCAGCGTCGAGCCACCTGGACACATGCACATACTTGGTCTGAGTGTTTTTCCCCCCCACATACATGACGGCCACAACAACACCCTGTAGGAAAACTAAAAAAAAAAATAAACAAACAATAAACCGGCAGACTGACCTCTTCCGGCTCGATGAGTTTGAACTCGAGGCCGCGGCCGGTCCAGGCGATGAAGTGGCTGTTGGAGGGGTCATCCAGCAAGGTGACCAGGAACTGCCACAGCTGCAGAGAGCCGCGCCTCTGGTACGGCGGCCCCTCTCGGAACGGCGCCCCTTCCTGCTTCACCTTGCCCTCACCCCGCTCAGGCACCACACAAGCGTCATCATAGTAGAGGTGAGGCTCTCCGTCGTAGATGAACCCTGCGGGGAGAGGAAACGAGACGGGTCAGCTAAGGACAGCGCTCAGCAATGATTATGACTAGGTCACATATTAAGCTGAACTGTAAGGGTCTCTGTGGGGTCTAAACACTCTCATGACTACTTAGACATACATATTTTCAGAGTGGACACCAAATAGTTTTTGCTAAATCCAAAAATTCACTGCAATTCACTCCCAATACAAGGAATATTATGGGATTTCGATGGCCAGTGTTGAACCTATCCTGCATCAGCATGTTTATAAAGGGGTTAAGCAGTAAAGCAGGAGCTTACACTGTTAACCAGTAATTAGTTTCTGTGTAAAGAGTTTGTGTACTGATTGCTTAAAAACAAAAGATTTATTGCATTACTTAAAATGTTTTAGTATATTCTACTATTTTGAAAGTACGCTAATATTTATTTATGTATTTTGTATATTTTATTTAGTTTGCTTTTAAACATGACACAAACACAACAAAATAAATAAAAAGAGAAATAGACACAATAATTTTTTAAAAAACCTAAGAGGATTATGCTAATATAACATAGAAAAAAAGTATAATGAGCCTGATGTACAATCAACAAATATAAATACATGTGAAAAGAATTTCTTTCAATATAGTCAAAGAAGGGCTGCCACACCTTTTTCCAATTTATTTCTCAAAAAGTATGTAATCTTTTCTAGGGGTATTCACTGGGGGTATACATATTTTTAAGTTGAACAAACTTAAAACATCAGGTTTTAGCTTGGACCCCTGTAGCACCTTGCCAGATTCTCATTGGTCAGTTTAATCAAGACTAGTTTGAGTTGTTTAGTGGAGCTTGTAAAGGTTTGAAGTCTTTTTCTATTTTTCACTGTGAGATTTGGTGTTTATGTGTTTAACTTCTTTTCCTCGGACAGAAACTCTGTAGTGCTGGGATTTCTCTACAGTGGACATTTTCTCCATTGTTTTCTTTTCTTGAAGAACTACAGAGGACTACAATTAACCAAGGCGCCATGTTCCCTCAAATCAAAATCAGTCATCGTCACTACTGAACCCTTTAAGGGTCAGGATCATTCTAGATGATCCCAGTGATGTAATTTTAAATAAAATCAAACTAAATTTAACTGAAGTCTGTGAAATTTTTCACAACTTAATTTAGATTACAGGAAACTCAATGTTGAGTTGAATTAAATGGTCAGTAGGTTTGATTGTACAAAATATTTTAAGTACAAACAATTTAGATTTTATTGTATTCAACTCGAATGATTATTTCTATTTGAAATTTAAGTTGAGTTTACTCAAACCATTTGATTTTCTCTAGTTTGCATTAATTAAATATTTTAAGGCAATCACTTGCCTCAAACTCTTAAGTACAATCAACTTATCCGGGTTTACAGTGTACTACAAGTCAACTGTGGACCCAATTACATTTAATTAATTAATTAATAATTAATTTTACCCTCACTGTTGGCTCGGTAGAAGTTTGATGACTTTCCAAAAGATGTCTGGCAGTTCTGGATCTCTGTAAGATAGAAATGCATACGATTCAGTCTGTTGCACTCGATGCAAAAATAATTATTTGCCAGAATTAAAGACAAACGAAGGCCGAGTCAAGGCTTCCTCAGCATTCAAGCCATCAATGATTCCAGAACTCAGTGTTCTCATGTCTGAAACATGTTCTTTTGAAACGCGCACAGTATCACAGCCAAGAGTATTTCAGCGCGAGTAGGAACTAAGAGGATTTACAGTTACATCACATCTCGCCATCACAGAGCAAGTGGAAGAAAGAGAGAGGGGGTGGGGTGGGGGGGTGGGGGGGCAGCAAAGAGCTGTAATGCAAATGGAAGCATTTCACTGGAATACATGCCTTTGACGTAATCCCAGTTGTGCGGCATAATCTCACACAAAAGATCACGTACAGCATCTACCACGGCCTGTAAGCCGGTCACGCCTACCTGAGTCGAAGCCAAAGTCTCTGGGCTCCTGTTTGATGGTCATTTGCTGGAACAAGGGGGCTCGAGGGGCTCCCATGCTGGGCACGCCCTGCTCAGGGTACCGGGGATCCACCATCTCCTGTTTAAACCCTCGCGGAGGGACTGGAACCAGGGGCTCGGACATTTGGCGATGGTAGGGGGGTCGATTGTCTCGAGGGAAAGCGTGTGGGGTCTGTGGAGGATAGGGTGTCCCACAGCGGGCACCAGTCTGCGGGAAGGGCAGACATGGCTCTGAAAGCTGCCTTTGGAACCTGGAGACAAAAAACAGGAAGGATGAATAAATCTCAGTGCACAAAGTGTGTGTGTATATATATATATATATATATATATATATATATATATATATATATATATATATATATATATATATATATATATATATATATATATATATATATATATATATATAAAAAAAATGGACAGAGAATTAAGGCGGACATGGAACGATCATTAGACAACCTATACCATATTGAGGTCAACCAGGTCCTCTAACCTTTTTTTCCATTAGTTAACCCTTGGTATAAACATAGCTTCGCTTTCCAGGTCAGTGTAGAATCATTAGGAGGTTAATACCTAACGGTACAGCATGAGCTGATTACAGCTCTGACTACTGACCACGCAGGCACAAGTCACACAGATTAAGGCACGTCATCTGCCAGCTGACATAAATTATAGGACTGCACTAAATATTGTAGGTTAACTGTCATTGTGTAATCTCAATATTAGCATTAGGGGTGTAAGAAAATATAGAAATATCGAATATCGGGATATTATGTTCCATGATACTGTATTGATTCTCAAAAAACACAGTATCAATACACAGATTCCTGGCAGCTGTGTTTAAACCTCTGACCACTAGATGTCAGTGCTGTAATCTATTTTCAGCTCCACTCCAACATTAACAAGCAGCACAAGGGCGCAGTGCTATTGTAAGCATTGGAAACCTGGTCATATAGTGGTTAATTTTAATAGTAGGATTTGAAAAATCGCAATACATCAAGTTGCTTGCAATATCACAATATATCATGATGTATTGAATCGTGACCGCTGTATCACATACGTATTGTATCACCAGGTTCTTGCCAATTCCCTAATTAGCATGTGCGATACTGAAATCACTGCTGGCTATAATATGCAAGAAACACATCTAGCCAATCACAGAAGTGTTCTTTGCTTCCGTCCAATGATGAATGGGCATACCTGTGGTCTGTACTGTAGGAGGCCTCTGGGTTATTGACAGGTGGGTGGGGCATGGCGAAAGGTGGGCTGTGACTGTGAACTGGGGTCTGCGTTCTGTGGTGGTTTTGGCTTGCATTGTGGCCGTTGTTCGCCAATGCCGGCAGCCCCTGTGCCTGAATATGGACTGGGGGTGTTACTCTCTTCTGCAGGGGGTGAGTCCCCCCTGTGTTGGGGGAGGAGTCACAAGGTGACACGGGGGTGGAGGGTGAAGTCAGTGGCTTGTTGAATCCAAATGGCTTTCTGTCGTAGGCACTGAAAAGAAAGAGGGTGGTTAGTTTGGGCGCCGCAGAGACATTTCTTGATAACAGTAAATGTAATAACAACAACGGCGGCAGTGGTGGTGGTGATGGGAACCAAGTCTACTGTGCAAATACATCTGCCTTTTAAGCCACCAGTTAATCTGGTGGTTTACTGAAGATTATTTAGCCATACAACCAGCTAAAAGTACATTTCCACCAAAAATGGATGTCCAAAGAAAAACAGATCTGAAGTTTTCTACATCGTTTGAACTCTATTGTTGTTGTTTACTCCGTATTAAAATCTAATTATGACTGGACCAATAAAATAGCTTGGAAAAACATACTTTTCCATTAACATGCATTGAAAGTAAGAGGCCTTTTTTAGCCTCTACTGTCTCTAATTGGATATACTTGACATTTTATATAGTTCTAGGTCAAAGTCTTACAAACGCTTGGACATTATGCATGAGTCTGGTTCTTATCACCACCACTGCAAACACTTTAGCCTCAGTGAGGTTCCCTAGAACCATAAAACCATTTCGAACCAAATTTGAATTCTCGTTTAAATAACTAAACAACTTGAGGTTGAACTCCTGAACTCTTGCGTTCCTTTGCAGCACAAGGGTATTTTTGGGCTGTTGCTCAAAATATTCTACTCCAGAATGAGGATTTGCAGTACAAGACTTAGAGAGAGCTTAAAAGTGCTTCATCGAGGAGATTTCCACCAATACAAACACACACAAGACCCTTAATGGTGGCCCTGCTGGAGATATACCTTCCCCTGGAGTTTCACCTCCAACCTAAATCTAACTTAACTCATCAGCTTGTCGAGGACTTGAAGACAATAATTAGATCAGGTGTGAGGGATTAGGTTAGGTGGTAAATCTCTTGTAGCAGGATTGGTGATCATTACGTTTGAGGTATTTGCACCAGTAGGACACACACAAACACACGTACACACACACACCTGTAGTTGTAAAGGCACTTCTCTCCGTATGGGGAGAGTCTCTGCTCCTGCCCACAAGGGGAAAACTGTCTGCTTGGGCTCGTCTCCCTCTTAACTTTAGTTTGAGGAGGTCCATGAAACATCACTGCAGAGGGGAAGAAGAAGAAGAAAACAAACAAAGCCTTTAGCACAAGTCCTTCACACATATGTTTCCAATCCAGATAACCAACCCAAGAGTGTACACTTAAAGCAGCAGTGCTAAATAACTCCAAAACAAAGATCTGGATCCTTGTTTGTTAGAGAAGAAGTTCAGAAGGGCTCCTCGCACCTCCAAATCTGGTTCTCAAAACAGGCTTCAAGCTATCCCCCCCAGACCACACACTTTAGCTCAATCCCAAGTGGACCATCTGGAGTATTTATGCATTGTGAGGCTCTTTCCAGACGTGATGGACCTAATGGACCTGGTCTGTAACTCGCTCACATTTAGCAGGTTGGAGATTCTCCACCAGAGGGTGCTATTAACACTCCTGCCATTTCACAACAATGACGCTATGCATGAATGACACTGTGCGTCATTGTTGTTTGTCTAAGAGGAACAGATTTGATCTCTTCCAAAAAAGTGTCACAAGCTTCTTAGGACCTATAGGCGAACACGTGAGGAGGGGGGAGAAGGCTTCTTTTGCCCAGGCATGGTGAAAGAGGGGTCTGTGAGACTGACGGGCCTTCTGCCAAAGCTGCAGCACCATGCCAGACTGACTCAAACCCCCCCTTACACAAACATGTGCATGTGTGTAAACGCTCACAAAGTCACGTTAACACTATAGAACACACAACCAAATGCATTCAGATGCCCAACGGGAGGAAAAAAAGAAAAAAAAAAAAGAAAGAAAGAAAAGCCTTACAAGGGAAACAGGCAGACCAGTGTTCGCCACGTAATGAAGTAAGTGTGTTTGTGTTTTAGTGTGCGTGTGTACGCGCGTGTGCGTCTCCTGGCCCATTAAAATGTCACTCTGCTGAAGGCTGCAGTGATTTACAGCACTGCAGTAGTGGACTGGGTCCTTGCACAACAACCCCCTCAAGCACACATGCTCTGCACAGACCAAACACTGGGAGCCCGAGCCCACAACTCGGGAACAGCTTGGAACGAACATTGGAAGCCCTACTGAGGTCCATTCAGTCGTCCGGTTTTTGTCCCTCCCCACAAAGGCACACAAGCAAGCGCTAAAGAAAAGCTAAAAAGCCTACACAATGATCTTCAGCTGGCCCTGGACAGCAGGTCCAGTGCTTTTAACCGGACAGCAGCTCACTTATGGTTAACACATGGGATATTGACCAAGGACCATATCACAGAAACTTCCTAACTCAGAAATCTCATCTGTTTAGTTCCTAAATGTATAATCTTATCCTCACGCTACATAAGAAAAACCACCCCCAGTGGGGCAGTTAGCCAGTGTGGTCAGCATAACAAATTCTCTGTACATGTTGCTCTGGTGGTAATAATAATAATAATAATAATAATAATAATAATAATAATAATTTTAGAGCCACAGCTGCAACTTCATGTTAGAATATCATGATGACTGGCCCAATAGAAATGATCCAAACTTCCATTAGAATTTAATGTCTTTACATTTACTCAATATTAAAAGTAGGCTTGAATTAAAAGCTCGACACCCAACACTCTGTTGAATAGTAGGTGGGGTCTTACAGTTCTCACACTTCTTTTTTTAACCATTAAAACAACGTTAGCTGTTCAACTAACCACATAGTAAGAAGTGCTTTGCAGGTACAACCTTTCCACCTGGGCTGGAGACAGAGGCAGAAAAAGAATACCTCAGTCAGTCTGGTTGTTTATGAACAGCAATAATATGCTGTTACAGTACAGCACTTTTATAGTACTTTTATTTTGTATTTTTTTAAAAAAAATATATATTAAAAAATATTTTATTTACTCCAACTTATATTATTATACTTTGTATATTTTTATATATTTTTTATTATTTCCTTTTTTGTTATCTTTATCTATTGGTGAATGGAGGAACAGCAAAGTAAGAATTTCATTGTACAGTGTAACTGTCTGTTCTGCTGTGCATGACATTAAAACTCTTGAATCTTGAGCCACATAAACACAAACTGCTCAGAGCTGCAAACTAAGTGTTGCACAAAGGCTTCAAATGTTGTGCATATATATATATATATAGTGTGTGTGTAGTAATTTGTTGTTGGAAGAACACAAGGGGCTGTGGAATTGATGACTCTGCGCTGTGTGGGGTGGGGTCTAATGTGTTAAAGGGTATCTTAAAAGCACGTGATCTATAAATGGTTAAAGACTAAGAGTCTACGCTCTGACTCGACTTTTAGAGGCACAAATGACACGTGGCCTACACGCCTCACACACAAGAACTCGGACAGTTTGTGGACTATATATTTTACCAGAGAGTCCTTTAAGAAGCAGCTACGTGTGTTTAAAGCTCCTGCGGTATCTAGAACAGTCTTAGGTTCTACACTGGACGATTAAGAAACGGTTAGCAATGAGACTTTTTAAGTGACACTACTGAAAGAAACATGATACACGTGTTAATAATCTATAAATAATCTGCTAAGATAAGATAAACAGGTAAACAGGTGCTGTCCTGCTGCTGTGTTGATGAAGCTCTACGGGATGTTTGATCTTCAAGGTCTCGTGTATAGCAGTTGTACTGTTGTGCTCATCTCCACTGTGCAGAGCTGACAGAGCACCACACTGTTGTGTTTCTGTGTGAAACATTCCCACAACTTTAGATGTAGGTGAGAGATTGTTTGTAGCTGCAGTAGGTGCAGCCATCTTTTGCCCCAGCCCTAGCAAAGTCATTAGTTTGTTTAATCCAAACATTTTGGTGGCAATTAAACTAGTTTCATTCACCTAGAAAATGTTTTTTGACTGATTTCTTTAAAAACTATATTTAAAGTATTATTTTTAGCTTGCAGCCATGAAACATTTGTTACAGTGCAGTTATACATCTTGCCATTAGACCGATAGGTTCAGGACGTTAGGACGTTAGGAAGGTTCTGCATAACGGTGCCTCCTCAGAGCTGCCGTTCACATTAGGTGCCAATATCAAGTCATCACGAAATCTGTGACAGTCCACGAAGAGCGAAATTTTCACTCTACAGACTGTGGTTAATAATTCATGAAACACATGCAAATAAGCAACTGCTGGCAGCCCTGCAACAAATCCCATTCCCCTCCGCCTGCCCGCACACTCCAGGATCAGATACTCACAGTTATCCGACTGGAAATCTGGAACAAACTGTTCGTCATCGGGTACCTGGGCTGGAGACAGAGGCAGAAAAAAAATAAAATAAATAAATACCTCAGTCAGTCTGGTTGTTTATGCGCCACATAAATTAAACACAAACTGCTCAGACCTGACAGCTGCAAACTGAGCGTTTCACAAAGGCTTAAAAAATGTTGTAGTTGTTGTTGTAATGTTTTATGGTACTTTTATTTTGTATTTAAAAAAAAAAAAATTATATATATATATATATATATATAAATAAATATTTTATTTACTCCAACTTATATTATTATACTTTGTATATTTTTTATTATTTCTTTTTTTGTTATCTTTATCTATTGGTGAATGGAGGAACAGCAAAGTAAGAATTTCATTGTACAGTGTAACTGTCTGTTCTGCTGTGCATGACATTAAAACTCTTGAATCTTGAGCCACATAAACACAAACTGCTCAGAGCTGCAAACTGAGTGTTGCACAAAGGCTTCAAATTAAGACTTCAGAAGCAGAACCTAGCACTTACGATCAACATTATATGTTGTATGGTGTAGTTTTCCACGTGGTATATAAAACATATAACACTGATCCCAATAATGTTTGTCTGGAGTGTTTAGGCCTGTCGTGATGACCTGACTACAGCCATTTTCCATGTGGAGGGTGAAGCCTAGGGCTGCACCTAACGATTCATTTCTTAATAGATTCTTACGAGTCTTTCTTTTCAATTAGTCGATTAATCTAACAACAAATTTAACGAGTGAAATAAAATTTGAATTTTTTTGTTATGGATTTGTAACCAATGGATGATTTTTGTGTGTGTGTAGTAATTTGTTGTTGAAAGAACACAAGGGGCTGTGGAATTGATAACTCAGCGCTGTGTGGGGTGGGTACTAATGTATTATAGGGGATCTTAAACGCATGTGATCTATAAATATGTTAAAGTCAAAGAGTCTACGCTCGGAATCGACTTTTAGAGGCACAAATGACACGTAGCCTACACGCCTCACACACAAGAAGACCTGATCTCAGCACCTAAAATCAACATTATATGTTGTATAGTATAGTTTTCCACATAGTATATAACACTGATCCCAATCATGTTTGCCAGGCCTGTCGTAATGACCTGACTGCAGCCAGTTTCCACACTCATGTGTTTACAGAACGTAGACTGAGTGCATCTGTATCCGTTACTCATCTGTTGTTTACCAGTAAATGAAAGTGAATTCAAAGGATGCTTAAAACACGTTCAGTGAGAACAACAGATCATGTTATAGGTCACTGGAAAGCAACAAAAGATCTGCTGGCTGATGCTGCTGTGAGTAATGTTTGTTTATTAAAGATCAACCTGCTTCTGACGTCACTCGGGAGCATCAACAGCTAGATAGCAAAACCAGCCCTCGTTCTTTAGTGGCTACACACAATGAAGAAGAAGGGAGACCATTCAAAATGTTAATTGCATAGCAGTGTCACCAAAAGGAGTTTTACCTTCTGCTATCCATATCTCCTGCAGCTGACTCAGGTCCTGAAAGAGCTCTGGGGGAATAGGAGGATTAATTCAGGATTAATACGCATGAGAGTCACATGACCTGGTGCAGCTCCTGTGGCCGCAGTAAGTCGAAGTTCTTTACCTTCAGTGTCTTGGGCAAGCTCAGTGTCCACAAACTTTCGCTTCCTGTCGCTCAGCGGCCTGCAGGTCGGCTCCTCTGCGTGACATTTCTGTGAATACAGAGAAGAGTCAGCAATGGGGGGGCGCTCTTGTGTCGTTGCTATCCAAAAAAGTCAATTTTTGCTGATTTTAAGTTTCCTAGGTTAAGTTAAAGCTTAAGTTTAGAATTATTCTGTCACTTGTGTCGCCTATACACACACTAGGGGGCAGTGAGCACACATGCCTGGAGCAGTTGGGGGTTAGGTGCCTTGCTCAAGGGCACTTCAGTCACAAGACCGGATCCCTAACCTTCAGGCCACGACTGCCTACATAATTTAATAAGAAATAGGAATTAAATTATTAATTCAATAATCATTTTTATTATTTTAATTCAGTAATTTAAACATGACTACTGCAATTACATTGTGTACGATGTAATTTCAAGATGAATGGATCAATAGAAATGCTCCAAAACAGCTTGGTTCCAAATTTCTGGTTCCATTGACTTACATTAAGAGTAAAGACAGTTTTTGGCCTCTCCTGTAAAGTTGCCATTCTGGATATACTTGTTAAGTCTATGGGCAGTGATAAAATGCTGTACAGGCCACTGCTGTCAGTTCAAAGCTTATTCATTTTTCAAACTTCATTTTTTAAAATCTTTTTATTTCATTGTTTTATATTTTTAGCTTGTCCACTTAAACTTTTATTTTGAATTATTTATTTCTTAATTAAATTCTTATATTGTCTGCCTGTTTTTCTACTATTTTATGTTTATGCTTATGTTTTACTCATGAAGTTCTTTTATTTTTAGCTTTCTTGATTAAATATTGATTCTAATTTTTATGTTCCCTTTAAGTTGTAAATGCTCGGATGCACTGTAAATGAGGGTTACCCTCAATGTATTACTGAGGGAAAATAAATGTTGATTGATTGATTGACTAATAACTTTTAGTTATGCAAATATTTTTTAATGAACAGTGTTGTAAGAATAATTTTGTTGAGACAGTCACAACACACACACACATATATATAATGTGTGTGTATGTGTATGTGTGTATATATATATATATATATATATATATATATATATATATATATATATATATATATATATATATATATATACACATACATATACATACACACACAACTTTTCACCAGCACTAAGAACATTTATTAGACTCCAAGCTGCTATGTAAGGCTACTAATGCTATGTAAGGCAGAAAAGCTGGGCACTTACGTTGGGTGGCACCATGAAAGGGACCTGCTGGTCGTAAAAGCCGTCCATGCTGCGAGTGGGCAGCGTGGCCGGAGGCCTGGACCAGGTTGTAAGTAAGAGAAAGAGAAAGGCAGAGGGATGGGGGAGGGATGGGTATCTCTCTTCACGAGCGAGATCTCCTTTCGCCTGCCGAGTCCTGGTGAAGGAAGAGCCGAGAAAAATGGCACTTAGAGAAAGCTGATTACTCTGCCAGAGACTTGGGACAGCTGTCAGCCAACGTCCCTAAAACTGACAGGACGAGACCAACTGTCCCTTTGATGTGCGGCGCCTTCGAGCCGCTTGTTTGTTTGTGGAGCACTAACTCTTTTCCCCTTCAGATGGAGCATGCTGGTTAAGAACAACGACGCACTCGCTCACTCACACGCACGCACACCACACCATTTAAGCCTCACGGTACAGATGGGGGCCTTACATAACCACACATAGCCATCTGTTGCCCAAGGGAGAGAGCCACTCTCACTAAGCCTAACGAGAACGAAGGGAGAAAAGCAAGAACATACAAAAAGAGTTTATAATCAGGGTTGAGGCTTAATATGGGACAATTAAGTGCTCAAGATGTTGCATTTCGCTATTAACCCTTTGAAAATCAGTAGACGACATGTAGAACATTGGTAGACACACTCTAAAGTGGACCTTAGCACCTACTCAAGTTCCTGCTAAAGCATGAGTGGACTGATAAATCAATTTAACACTAAACAGCTTTTAATCTGGGGGTTAAATCAAAATTCTGAATCTCCAACTAGCTATAAACAGAGTTCAGCAAAGCTATTATTCTGTTTTCTGCAAATATGCATTGCAATATATAGTCACGGTCCAAAATTTGATGAATGCATCAATAGAAAAGCTCTAAACCACTTAGAATAAAAATTCTTTAACTTACATTAAAGGTTAATAAGGTACATATGCTGCTACACAGATACCTACAAGTTGAAGCATAAATCATGCATAACACATGCAAAACAGCCATTTGTTTAGTAGCATGTTTTCACTGCGTTATTATTTATTACATTACTCTTATATTTATACTAAACTGACTTAAAATTTTGCCATTCCAGCTCATTAAAAAGCAAGCAATGCTGTTTAAAGCCATGTGTAAGACCAAACTGTTGGTTTTCTAAGTGGAAATAAGGTAACGTCACCTACAGCATATTGGAAACCTAAGGCTATGTTTTAGGTTCACTCCTTTATTTTATGTTCATGCAGTAAATGTGCATTTAAATGAGCAGATGTTTCCTGGAGAGCACGCATGAACTTATTTTCACTTAGAAAATCAATCAAAGTATTTAACAGAGGGGCGCCCAAACTTTAGTGTGCGGTCAGATATCAAAAAGAAGTGGTGCTAGTGTATTACATGCCCACACTTTCAGCTGAAGGGGAATTCCACCAGTTTTTCTACATTTCCAAACAATAATTCAGTCCTGGAGGGTCATGAGAGCCAAAATACAAATATAACCATTTTATTTACTATACAACAGCCACCAGTGAACCCATACATGTCTTGAGCTTTTTTATTTATTTATTTATTTTTATATATATATATATATATATATATATATATATATATATATATATATAAAAATGTTGATGGAGCTAAAATAGAGGTAACTCTTCTTTACAACACCCCTCCGCCATGGGTAGATTAAAATACATTAAATAAAAGCACGTTTCAGAGCAGAAATTAATCATAACACTACTCAGACATCAGGCAACGTATTTATAACGTAACAGAACGTAACAGAGGCATCTTTTAAAGGCAGGACGTCTAGTTCCATTCACCACCACTGTTATCTAACTTTCTCTGGAAGGAGGCAATTCACACCAAACCGCTCTGAATGGCTGTGTTAACTGTTTGTGGATGTCTGTACTTTAAAATATGGGTGAAGTTCCCCTTCACAAAAGGCTAATAACATTAACTGTGAATAGCTTTAGGATGCGTTCAGCTCTGGGGGATATTATATTATATTATATTATATTTAAGATTATTATTATGAGGTAGTCGCGGTGGAGAGGGAGGGAGGGTTGGAGGGGGTGGAAGGAGAAGCTCACCACATCAAGAAAGAACAAAGTTCACTATGGTAGGATAGAAAATGGGAACAAAAATGTTGGTGCGGTGTCACGTAGCGTTACTGCTGCTGGGAGAAAGCCAAGGGAACATAGCGGATCTTGGCAAGCACGACAACAAAATAATAGGACGTAATTAAACAATCATTTCCATCTTATCGCTTCCTCTGGTTTATCACGGCTTCCCAACAAGGACGTGAAGGTTCAAGAATCCAAGATTTAAGGGTCATAAAAGTCACGTAGCTCGAGTAAAGTGGCTTTTTGAGGCGCCAGAATGTGGAACGAAAAATCTTAAACAATCGGCTGAGGGAATAGAACTTAAATCTACGATAAAAGTCCCCAACCAGCGTATAAACACACATAAATAAAAATATAAAATAAAAGTCCCAGGAAAGGGTTAACTCCATAAGGCGCTTTGAGTTCAAGAAGTTCACCCCCCCACACCCCTCTCTCCGTCTCCCCCCACCTCTCTCTCTCTCTGCTCTCCTCTCCTCCCCTCCCCTCCACCCGGCCTCTTGTTTTTCTCAATGAAGTGAAATTTGATCCCTCAAACGCGCCATTCATAAATCCCACCACACTTGCAGCATAAACCAGCGCGACCCCCATACCACCCCCCTCCACCACCACCACCACCCTCGAAAAAAAACCGAGTTTTGCTTAAGACCATATGCGTTCCGAGATCCACGTTTTCGCTCCAGAAACTAAAGAGGGAAAAAAACTCAAAACATCAAACTAGAAAATGGTGAGTAGCACGAAAGAAAATGGCGCGCGCTCCACAAAGGCTGGAGGATAAACTAAACCTGGAGTGGTTTGAACTTCGTCAAAAGCAACAACACCAAAAAAAGCAAGAAGCTACTGCAAAAAAAACCCAAAAAACTCTAAAGCATACTGCAAAAGATACTCACCCGTCAGCGACGTAATCCTCTGAAGTAGTAATAACAGTAATAATTAAAATAATAGTAATAATAAAAGCTCCAGCCGATTAAATCCCAAAGCAAGCAGTCGTGCAGGGCTCGGTGCTGCGCTCGCTCTCCGTAAAAGCTCAGCCAGACTGAAATTTTTCTCAATGGACTCGCCTGCTTTTCCGAGGGTGATCGCCGAGCGCTGGCGAGCGCGCTGATTGGCTGGCTGGGCGAGTCATTCACGCCCGTGTCCAATGGGAGTCCGCGAAGGGCTTCGGTATGTGTTAGGCCGTCGGCAGCCAATCGCAGCCGGGCTCGGTGCTGTTTTTATGAATGGCTGGGTTTCATTCAGCAGCCAGATGTTTCTCCGCTGTGGATACTGCTTTAAAGGGCCAGGCTCGCTGTTCTGGGGTCAGCAACAGAAATGTAAAAGGTTTTCAAAGCACAGCACTTTAAAGGTGAACATAGCGGCTGTAAATACTAGGTGGCAATGTGCTAGTACAGGCTAAGAAAGTAAAATATTATAATATAATTAATATAATAAAATGCCTAAAGTGGGTATAGATAGATATATAGATAGAAATTTAGCAGCCAGTAGCAGTTACACAATACTGCACAGTAATACAATACAATAATAAGGGTGGTATAGTATGTGGTAAGTACAGGCTCAGCAAAAATGATTAAAGACAAGGACTTTTATTTTGAACAGCCCCAATAAGAGTGCATGGAGGAGTTTTTTGGTGGGGGAGTTTTTTGGTGGGGGGCAGGAGAAGCTACTAGTCGGTTTCCAAATGTACATATAACCTTTTAAAGAACAACTTTAACCACATCGAAAATATATTAATAAATGTGAATTAAATAAATATCCATGGGGGAGTGGGGGGCGGGCAGGAGAAGCTACTAGTGGGTTTCGTGTTCAGCTTCTAGCAGAGATGGTGTAAAGAGGGTTAAAATCCAGATGGAAATGCTCATAATGCTCAACATGGCATCCCTTTACAGAGCAATTGCAGCTGTTCAATAAAAACAGTCAATCAGTTTACTAGTTCGGCTGAAAGTGGAGCTTGTTGTTGGGAACAAGCCCAAAGATAATATAAGATCAAATAAGATAATCCTTTATTAGTCCCACAATGTAACAGCAGCAAAGGGATAACAAGGCACTCAGTATAAAATTAGATAATTAAACACAATATACATAATAAAAGTCGAAAACTTTGAAGAAGAATAGTATTTACAGATAATTGCACGTTGACTGTTAGTTGCACATGCAGGAATTAAAAAAATATTGCAATTTTTGGTAACAGTTTTTGACGACAAGTCATTGTGATACTGTTTTGTGCTGCATCCAGTCAATGGAAACTATATGTCATTAATTATATAGTTACATCATTTCCTTTAAACAGTATAGCAACAAGCAAGTCACTCTAGAAGTGCTGATTCTACTTGCCGAGGTGAATCTGTTGGGGATGTAGTTCACTTTTTTAAACAACCCCATAAAATAATAAGAAAAGATCAAAGAAAATTGGACGGGACGGGCAGTAACTAAACACTAGTTACAGCTTGGGCAAGCTGTCAAGTTGCTCCCTACTTCATATACATAGTGCTCTAAATAGGTCTTACAATAAAGCCTCCTGCACCCAAACAGTGTGTAATATATCTACTAACGAGCATCTGGGATTCATACTGTTTCACTACTAGACATATTTGGGTGTTATAACCAAAATATTATAATTAGTGCCTAAGAAGGAGGCAGCTACTTAAGAGGACTTGGTCTTGACTCAGTGTGGTCTTGGCAATTTATAAGCTGATGCAACCTTTCCAATTCATACAGTAGTGGACAATGTATCACCAGAAAGTTGTGGTGCCCACCCCTATCTTAAGAAACAAGGGAATGCAGAGGCCCACCTCAATGTAAGCATTAACAGTGGTTTGCTTACCAGTTTAGAAGAAATGTCGCAAGTTCAGCATCAAACTTAATTCCTGTTAGTGAAAAGTAGCACTAATGTTTGTTTCTGCTTATATCTCTTTTTTTGTTTGCTGCTGAATGTGGTTTCTTGAACTGAGCAAGTGGTGGTGACCACTGCTTCCTTTCGTTGGCTACCGGTACTCATACTTATTTAACCAGTAGCTGCACCTTCAACACGATTAACAAGAGGTTGGAATACATTGCTGGGGCAGCAGTTCTATTTCTTTATCCTCTTATGTTGGACTTAATGGTTCATTTCTTGAGGTTTGAATTGGTATTACAAGAGGAGGTCAGGCTGGCTGGGAAGCATGCTGCTGTTTATTTTTTATTGATTTTCTTTACATTCTCTTGATGTCTTAGTTCATTTTGAGTTGTTTTAAACAAAAAAAAATCATATAAAATACATCCTTCAGTTCAGTCTTGGTCTTGATTAGTCTTTGAACTCTACAAATGTGGTCTTGACTGCAGCCCTATTGGCAAAACATAAAGAATCCCAGTGAGTTGTGTACTAAAACCTCACCTATGAAGACAGCTCTTCCTACACCAGCTTGTTTACTTCACCAAGAAACCAGCAGGCCTCACCGGAAAAACAACGCACAAGCTGCCATGCTTCCAGAACATGGTGAGATGATACTGGATGGTGTGAAGAAAATGAGACTCTGGCGAAAGTATGTGCTCATTACACCACCAACATCCTTTCCAGTGATTGTATATGATGATAACGCCTTAGAAACCACTGACCCCAGTGTATAATCATATGCCTTGGCAAGAGGACAGACTTGCCACGGTCCACTTCAGATAATTCTAACATCTTTTTATTTTTTTTTCTCTATGATGGTGAAGAAGGAGCGAAGTTCATGCATATTGCAAGCAGCAGACTTGTTCTATCACAAGCAAGCTCGTAAAATGTAAGCCACAGAAAAGAGGAGGGGGGAAATTCCACTACAGGAACAGCCTTTCGGCTCTGATCTATTATTCATATCTGTTCTTCAAAGCACTAGTATATCCCCACACGAGACAGGGACGTCTGGCCTACCTCATAAAGGCCTGTTTCCAATGAGCGTTCAAGGAGCCGCCGCAGTAGAGAAGAGCTTCAGTCTGAAATCAGAGTTTATTGTCATAATGTGAAGCAGTAGCACATCATTGGAGCCCCCCGGACTCATGAGGTTATATCGGTTTTATTTATCAGTGCTGTCTCTATGGCCAGCATGCATCTCGTTAATACGTCATACGTCCTTACAATTCAAGTTTTTTGCCCTTTTAAACCTGAGGGACGGTATCTAGGTAGCTTTTAGCTCGTTGACCTCATCATTTCACTGTCGCTTGAGTAATCCATTCATTTCATTGTAACAGTGATAAACTTCTCGGCAAGGATGTTAACGATTTACCAGCAAGTAAACAAATAAATAATACAACTTTACACCAAAGCAGATGTAGTTTCTTCAAATATGGTCCTCACCATCTTCAGGATACATCATCAGAAACCAGAAAATCGAAATAAGAGTCTACAGTAGTAGAGAGAATAAGCACGTCTACAGGTGTGGTAAGGGTTAATGGTTTGGTTTTAAGTTTAACTAGAGTTTCCCTTTAAGGCAGGCTTAAGTTAAGAAGATCCAAACAGGGTTTCTATGTGAAGTAAAACAAATGAAGACCTTTTTAAAATCTACCATTAATTCTGTTGCAAGCACCCAGTCTAATGAAAACTAGCATTCTTCACTCAGCATGGTTGTTCTAGACCAGGGGTGTTTAATTAGAGTCCAGTAAGGTCCAGTTAGAGGAGATTTCCTCAGGTCAAGGTCCGGACCATCATCATTTCTAACTTGTGTTCTGATTCAGTGGTGTATCCTGTTTACTGAAGTATCAGCATCATATACCATCAGCTACTGAAAAACCAACTTATTACAAATACCGTTCAGTATATTTCAGTATATTTACTGTTTAAATGCTGAACTGAATGAATTATTTATAAACTAATAATAAATGTTTTTTCTTTACTTCAAGTAAAAACAAGGGCTACATTTTTAAAAAACAGAATGCTTTAAAAAAGTGGATCTTAAAGTGTTTATTTATAGAGAAAGTTAATAAAACGTGGTTCTTCTTGTTAACTCAGCTTCACAGATGAACATGTTGGTTGTACAGAGCGGTGTTCTCCAGAACTAGACGAGCAGGTCCATTCCAGAACCGTTCCTGTTAAACACTCAGTTCTCTCTGTTCACTTTTCTGTTTTTAGAGCTCCTTATTCTTTCTGACTCGCTTTAGTCTCCGACTGCTGCTCCTCGCTTCGTACCCACGCCCCAATGTGCACAGATCTGATTGGCTGAGGAGCCTTTGGTGATCTTACAGCGCATGCGATTGGTCTCTGAGTTCACTGCACCGTAAAGCCCGTATACCGTAAAGAGAAGAAAAGCTCCACTGCTTAAAATAAACACAGAATTAAATCATTCTCAATAGTTTATCAGTTTGGGTCCACAGTAGACAATGTCTGGGTCCGGATCTGGACCGCGGTCCGCCTATTAGTGACCCCTGTTCTAGACTGTTCTTGATGTTTGTGTTGCCGGTTACATCAGGTCATGAGAACACATGGATCAGTGGAGAACACACATGCTGCTGCTTTTACAATGACAGTATAAAAAGGCATGAATATTGCATGCCCTTCTGTAAATAAGGTGATGAGTCATCGCTCTGTCATCTCTCTCTCTCTCTCTCTCTCTCTCTCTCTCTCTCTTTCTTTCAATCCCAAAATAGAGGCACAAGAAATTAATTTGGGAGCAAATCAGTTGTACGTAGAAAACCCTGCACATCTAAATGTACATAAAGCCTTTTATAGAACACCTCCAACCACGTAGATAGAAAACATATGAATAAATATGAATTAAATAAATATACAATTTTAGTCTCGGCCAGAACAGAACAGCGTCTCTCTCTCAGTTTGACCTGGAAGCAGCTCGAGATGAGCATGTCACGGTGCTCCATGTAACCTGAAAATGAAAAGGTTGCCATAGTGTTCATCTAATGACCGTTCTCATGCCCACCCCCCCACCTCCTCCCTCACTGGGGGCCTGTTCTAAACATAGTGCTCAAACGGCGCTGTTATGTAACACCTTCCCTACAACGCTCATAGTCCCGAAAGCACGTAAATACCGTCAGAGCTGAGCACAGCTGTCACAGCATCACAGACCCCAGAAGCAATACACTGAATACAGTGAGGACCCCAAAACCTAGAGTTCTAGATATTAAAGATATTTATATATATATATATATATATATATATATATATATATATATATATATATATATATATATATATATATATATATATATATATATATATATATATATATATATATACAGCCTCTGCTCTGCTGGGAAGCCTATTTGTTTGTATGTACAGCATTTAGCAGACACTCTTATCCAGAGCAACTTTACACAGGTAGGCCAAGGTAGGGTTACAGTTTACCTGTACACAGGTAGGCCAAGGTAGGGTTACAGTTTACCTGTACACAGGTAGGTGAAGGTAGGGTTACAGTTTACCTGTACACAGGTAGGCCAAGGTAGGGTTACAGTTTACCTGTACACAGGTAGGCCGAGGTAGGGTTACAGTTTACCTGTACACAGGTAGGTGAAGGTAGTGTTACAGTTTACCTGTACACAGGTAGGCCAAGGTAGTGTTACAGTTTACCTGTACACAGGTAGGTGAAGGTAGTGTTACAGTTTACCTGTACACAGGTAGGTGAAGGTAGTGTTACAGTTTACCTGTACACAGGTAGTTAAAGGTAGTGTTACAGTTTACCTGTACACAGGTAAGTGAAGGTAGTGTTACAGTTTACCTGTACACAGGTAGGTGAAGGTAGTGTTACAGTTTACCTGTACACAGGTAGGTGAAGGTAGTGTTACAGTTTACCTGTACACAGGTAGGTGAAGGCAGTGTTACAGTTTACCTGTACACAGGTAGGTGAAGGTAGTGTTACAGTTTACCTGTACACAGGTAGTTAAAGGTAGTGTTACAGTTTACCTGTACACAGGTAAGTGAAGGTAGTGTTACAGTTTACCTGTACACAGGTAGGTGAAGGTAGTGTTACAGTTTACCTGTACACAGGTAGGTGAAGTTAGTGTTACAGTTTACCTGTACACAGGTAGGTGAAGGTAGTGTTACAGTTTACCTGTACACAGGTAGTTAAAGGTAGTGTTACAGTTTACCTGTACACAGGTAGGTGAAGGTAATCTTACAGTTTACCTGTACACAGGTAGGTGAAGGTAATGTTACAGTTAACCTGTACACAGGTAGGTGAAGGTAGTGTTACAGTTTACCTGTACACAGGTAGGTGAAGGTAGTGTTACAGTTTACCTGTACACAGGTAGGTGAAGGTAGTGTTACAGTTTACCTGTACACAGGTAGGTGAAGGTAGTGTTACAGTTTACCTGTACACAGGTAGGTGAAGGTAATGTTACAGTTAACCTGTACACAGGTAGGTGAAGGTAGTGTTACAGTTTACCTGTACACAGGTAGGTGAAGGTAGTGTTACAGTTTACCTGTACACAGGTAGGTGAAGGTAGTGTTACAGTTTACCTGTACACAGGTAGGTGAAGGTAGTGTTGGAACTCTGTTCAGCCACAATAGCATTAAATTAAGCCAGACACTGATGTTGGAGGATTAGTTCTTATGGTCCATCACACCAGAGAATGTAGCCCCACTGCTCAGTGATAAGGGGCTCTTATACACTTCTTCATACATGTGTATGTGGAGATTGAACAAGATGTGTGGGTGGAGCTTAAAGCAGCGGAATACACTAATTAGAAGGGTGAACATATAGTGCCTGTTTATTACAAATCAGACGTACTATTCCTGAACATAATCTTTATAATTAAAACAGCAAAAAGCTCATTAAAGTTCTGAAAATGCTACATGGGCTTTAGGCAACAGGCACCACGTTCACTAACAGCAACATCTAGATTATAACTATTGAGGGAGTTCAGCCAATAACAGAAGGCCATTCACTCCATAGCTATTAAAGCCAGTACTGTACAGATGATGAACATTCATATCAAATTAAAGTCCTTTGTCTTTTGCAGTTGCTTCAATTACAGTACATCCCCAGATAAAACTAAACTAGCTTAAATGAAGTTACTATCACAAAAGTCTATAGCTAGTTCAAGACGATCAAAAATACAACCAAGAATCAGCCCAGAAGGTCCCTGCACCAGGTTGTAGGTCAAAGCTCGTTCTAGGGTGTAGCTACTATTAGCTACTACTATTGTTTCCCAGATCAGCATGCCAAAGACAGCCTGCCCCGGGGGCTACTGCAGACAGCAGGTCAGAAAGGTGGACAGATGTAACAGAAGGAAGCTGCTCCAGTGAAAAGGTATAGTCTTAACACCACTAAGCACTCAAGGAATGGAACAGGTCTTTGAAGGAGACGGTCATAGGTTCTAGTCCCAGTTCAGACAATGACTCAGTACAAAAGACTGAGAAATACAGTTCTAGCTGAAAAGCAGCCCCAGGGTTTAGTCATGTGCACTTGAACAGCAATTTAAATGGCTCTACTTTATGCTGTTTATGTGGCATTATGTACCAAAAATAGTCACATTTTGACTTGCCTACTTCTCAACATGTGCTTTTAAGGCTGGTAGCTTTGTGCTGAACGTCTGTGTCTCATTTAAAAAGTAGTGAAATACTTGTCATTGCAATGTGCTATAGGTGGATTAGATGTGTGTATGTTTATGTGTTGACTGTCATATAAATAATAAATCACTGAATTTTGAAACTACATGGACAGGAGGATGACTAATGGGTTTAAAACCAGTGTTCCCATTAGGAAAGTCCTTTAATAGCTACAATGAGTGCATGTGAATGTAATATGGTTAGTATAGAACTGATACTTTACCATCTCTCGTCAAACTGCGCTGCGTTCAGAGTGAAGCATTTCTTTATCACTGCCAAAATAGTTTTCAATGTAGCTTCCTCCACTTCCTCCAGTGCTTCAGAGGGTCAGAAACTCTCAAGGTTTCTCCCATTCAGGCGGGCACAGTCATTCCCATTAACGTTAGTGCCCTTTCATTCGGCAGTTAACGCTCTCGCCACACGTTTTGACACAGTGACATGATTAAGCTTTATTAATAGTCCCTGAATCAACCCTAATTCACTTACTTCTCCATACATGTGCGAGCTTTCAATGCCACAGTTCGGTCTCATTCACCCGCTGTCATTCACCGCAGCGCCAGATAACTCCTACCCACACATCCTCTTGTACAGCCCCAGCTTGTACGGCTCTGGTAGCCATGGCTACACCTGAAAGACGGAGAGAGAACAAGCGAGAGGCTGACTCATAATACCATTAGCCACCAGGTCCTCCTGAGGCAGTTGGAAAGTGAATCATAAGCAATTTGTGCTTTGATCGTACATAAAACAATGGCTATTTTTAAATATGTGTTTTTAATACAGTGTAGATTCCAGATGTGAGCACGACGTGTCACGTTTAGGCTAGACTTTGGCTGATCCTGTTAGACCGAGACTAATGCTAATGTCCACAGATACTGGCGGCACGGTGGTGTAGTGGTCGGCACTGTCGTCTCACAGCAAGACGGCAAGAAGGCCGCTCTTGTGTACACGTTCTGCCTGTGCTTGAGTGGGTTTCCTCCCACAGTCCAAACACATACATGTTAGCTTGATTGCTCACTCTAAACTGCCCGTAGTTGTGAGTGTGTGTGTGAGTGAATGTTAGCCATGCAATGGATTGGTGGCCTGTCCATGGTGTACCCGGCCTTCGCCCGATGACGCTGGGACTGGCTCCAGTGACCCCGATTAGCGTGATAGAGTGGAAGCTAATGGGTGGATGGTAAATTGTGCTTGAAATGTTTTAAATCTCAATAAAAACTGGCTATAGTTGAAAGGACATGCCGGCCTAACGTAGCTGGAAGTTTGGGAAGCAGCCTTGTGATCGGAGGGTTGTTGGTTTGATTCCCTGAACCCACAAGACATGACTGTAGTGCCCTTGAGCAAGACAACTAACCCCCAACAGCTCGCTGGGCACTGTGGATGGGGCTGCCCACCTTACTACTCCCACTTACCACTGGGATTCCAGCAAACTGATAATCAGTCGTATTTGGCTTTTTAGCAGAAGTTATGACCTCCTACATTGGCTAGCTAGCAGAAATGTAGAAGAACCACTGTTGCCAACTCCTCAGTGAAGAAAGTAGCTATTGGCTGCCCTAAAAGTTACTAAATGACATAATCGCCTAATATTCGTAATGTCTATTTGCGTGCCCTTACAAAAAAGAAGTTTATTCAAGTGTACCATTACTTTACTTCTTTTAAACTAGAAGGAAGTGAGTATGCTTTCAGTTTACTTTTTATGTACCTCTCAGTGATATACTAAACACAGTTGTACTTAAGTATGCTTGGGTTATACTAACAAGTATAAAACAGTCTGAGTATATTTGGCCTTTACTTGTACTTAATCTTTTGATTATGATAGTAGAAGTAAGTATTCTTGCTCTGCACAAAACACACACTCAGTAGAATATTTATTTAAAATTTGATTTATAAAGATACGTTTCTTAATCTGAGTGTGTCTTGTTGTTTTACGTGTCCACTGTTGAGAAAGTAAACGTTGTTAAAATTCTATTTTAAGTAGAAAAAAATCCTTAAACCTAGTCATATACTTTAAAGTACAACAATAATGTAAGCAGTAAATTATAAGTATTATGTTAAATTTAACTTCACTTAAAGAAAACATACAAGCTAGTAAACTAGCAGTAAACCCTTAAGTTTACTTTTAGTGTAGTTGCAGTACAAAAGATGTAAACTAGTTTTATACTTGGTTTAATATTCTTACACTTAAAGTGTACTTAAAAGTATACTTTTAAAAACTAGAAAGTGGGCCAATTTAGTCCCAAGAAGTATTAAAATAGTACATATACAAGTGTACTACTAGTACAATGACATTAGTATAGTGACTGCATAAAGTATACTTAATAAAATGAACTTTAAGTATACTTATTTTCTGTAAGGGTGTATTTGAGGGAATAACGTTGTGGGAGACAAAAAGTAAGTACAAACACCCGAAATATATTATAACTACAAATGAACTCTGAATAAATGAACTTCTTCTGTGGATTCTTTTTTGTTGACTTTAAAATCTGCTGTGTCACACTGAAGAATTTCCCTCTGGGATCAATAAAGTATCTATCTATCGAAGACACATTTATATTTATCCTGCTCTGTTAATAGGGGGCGGGTCAGCGGCGGCTTTGGGCATGCGCAGTGAGTGTAGTGGGTCTCTGAGGACATCACCTGAAGATCACGTTCACCTCAGAGTCTCCAAAAGTCTCTAACAACACCAGAAACAGTCGCTACCCTTACAGAAAATAAGTATACTTAAAGTTGATTTTATTAAATAAACTAAAGTTAAAGTATATTTTCCAAGTATATTTTATGTAGTTACTATACTAATGTCATTGTACTAGTAGTACACTTGTATATGTACTATTTTAATACTTCTTGGGTCTAAATTGGCCCACTTTTTAGTTTATGAAAGTATACTTTTATGTACATTTTAAGTGTTTTTAAGTGAGTAGTAGACTTCAAGTACACAACTAGTTTACATGTTTTGTGCTGCATCTACACTAAAAGTAAACTTATGGGTTTAATGTTAGTTTACTAGTTTAATTCATCTTCAAAAGTATACGTGTAAGTTTCCTTTATATGAACTTATCATAATACTTTACTTCAACATTTATTTATTTACTAGCCGACTAAATTAACAAGACATACTCAGATTAAAAAACATGTTTGTATCTTTATAAATCTTTATAAATAAAATTTCCAAACAAGTATTGTACTAAATGCCTTTTTGTGCAGGACAAGAATACTTACTTTTACTTTTCTTAAGTATATCTCAACCAAAAATGAAGTACAAGTAAAGGCCGAATATACTTGGACTGTTCTATATACTTTTCAGTATAACTCAAGTACACTTAAGTATATCACTGAGAAGTTTATAAAAAGTAAACTGAAAGCATGCTCACTTATTTTTAGTTTAAAAGAAATATACGAATGGCACACTTGAATAAACTTCTTTTTTGTAAGGGTAGATTTGTCACTAGTCGCTTTTTAAAAAAAAGAAAATTGCTGGAGGGTCTGAAAAGTCGCTAAATATAGCGACAAAGTCACTAAGTTGAAAAGAACAACACTGAAAAGAAGAGAATCTGCACCAAAGTGTTTGTGGTTTTTCCTCCCATCTACATCATCAGAAAGGGTTTTTTTCCTAATTTGTAAACAAGAAGCTCTTGCTCTAGAAACTACTAACTACTGCAGATGTTTTGTAGGTTGCGTTTTCTTATGTTGGCTTATCTGAGTTTATCTTTAGTTCCGGCATCTCTTTCATTCCTCTTATATCCAGTTCAGTGTGAGCTAGCACTCTACAAACTAGATAGAAGTTGTAACTAACTACTTTTAAATGAATTTAGAACCATGTACCACAGAAATATGTGCTCTGCTTTTAACCCATCTGTGCAATAAATACACACACACACAAGTGAACAGTGAGCACACTTGTCCCATAGTGGTGGGCAGCCCTAGCACCCAGGTAGTAGTTGGGAGTTAGGTGTCTTACTCAAGGGCACTTTTGTCTAGACCTGTTGGTTCAGGGAATTGAACCAACAACCTTCTGATCACAAGGCTGGTTCCCTGAATCACATGATTGACAAGCTCCAGTTTTTTCCTAAGAAGAAAATCTAATAATCTAATCTAATGCAGCTCTTAATCTGATGGAATTGATCTTGTTAAATGGCTTCATTCCCTCAACTAACACAACCTACAGGAAGCGACAGGCTGAGAGACAGGCCTGAAACAACGGGTCCGTGCCGTATTGCAGAAAGCTACAAATAAGCTTCTGCAAGGCTTTGAGTTCAGAGGCAGTTTTTTTTTTTTTTTTAGGTCTAGCTATTTAAAAAACGATCCCGGAATGCTGAAGTGCTGTGGTTTGAGTGCCTCTCTGCGTGAGAGTGAGTGGAGGTGGTTTGAACCTTGTGGGAGAAAGATGGATAAAAATACTGAGCCAAAAACGGTGAGCTCACATGGACCTACGGTCAGCTGTTCAGATAGTACTTTATTCAGATCACACTCAGTTCTGGTTCTTTTTTAGAAGCAGACAAAAGAACTGAAGCTGAAGGTTTCCGTGTAGGCAGAGAGGTCAGCCAACTACACCTGACAGCAAATACATAAAACAATGTATGTGAGGATATTTACAGTCAGTCCAGAAGAATTCATGCTTTAAACATCTTTCTCGTGGAGCTGTTCGCATTGATGCTGATGTAGCTTATATATCAAAATCAAAGGGGGACTGTGCTTTTGTAGTATATGCCCCAAAATTATGGAATAATCTTCTTATTGATGTTAGACTCTCTGATTCAATCCAGGTTTTTGAAAAACGTTTAAAGACTTCTTTTTATTCTCTTGCTTTTGAAAGCTTGTGCTTTATAAGTCGTGTACATTGGAGTATTAAATTGTGTGTATTATTTATTTGAGTATACGACTATAATGTGAGTCACTCTGAAAAAGTGCTATACAAATAAAACTTTACTTACTTATTTACTTACATATTAGTGCATTGCACAACTGTGAAGTCCCTGGGATTCGTACAGGCTAATGAAGACAGTTGTCATATTTAGGTTTGTGGCAGTGACCCCACCCTTACAAAAAAGAAGTTTATTCAAGTGTACCATTAGTTTCCTTCTTTTATACTTTTATACGTTTTATACTTTTTATACTTTATACTTTTAGTTTACTTTTTATGTACTTCTCAGTGATATACTAAACACAGTTATACTTAAGTATACAGTATACTGGGTTATACTGACAAGTACAGAGTATATTTGGTCTTTACTTGTACTTAATCTTTTGATTGAGATAGTAGAAGTAAGTATTCTTGCTCTGTACAAAAACACATCCAGTAGAATATTTATTTAAATTTTGATTTATAAAGATTTATAAAGATACAAATATGTTTCTTAATCTGAGCGTGTCTTGTTTATTTTACGTGTGTCCACTGGCGAGTAAGTAAACGTTGTTAACTTTCTATTTTAAGTAGAAAAAAACCCTTTAAAATACAACAATAATATAAGCAGTAAATTATAAGTATTGTGTTAAGTTTAAGTTCACGTAAAGAAAATGTACAAGCTAGTAAACTAACAGTAAACCATTAAGTTTACTTTTAGTGTAGTTGCAGTACAAAAGATGTAAACTAGGTGTATACTTGGTTTACTACTCTTACACTTAAAGTGTACTTAAAAGTATACTTTTAAAAACTAGAAAGTGGGCCAATTTAGTCCCAAGAAGTATTAAAATAGTACATACACAAGTGTACTACTAGTACAATGACATTAGTATAGTAACTACCTAAAGTATACTTAATAAAATGAACTTTAAGTATACTTGTTTTCTGTAAGGGTAATCTTTTGATTGAGATAGTAGAAGTAAGTATTCTTGCTCTGCACAAAAACACATCCAGTACAATATTTATTTAAAATTTGATTTATAAAGATTTATAAAGATACAAATATGTTTATAATCTGAGTGTCTCTTGTTTATTTTGCGTGTGTCCACTGGTGAGTAAGTAAACGTTGTTAAAGTTCTATTTAAATAGAAAAAAACCCTTAAACCTAGTCATATACTTTAAAGTACAACAATAATATAAGCAGTAAATTATAAGTATTATGTTAAGTTTAAGTTCACGTAAAGAAAACGTACAAGCTAGTAAACTAACAGTAAAACCTTAAGATTACTTTTAGTGTAGTTGCAGTACAAAAGATGTAAACTAGTTGTATACTTGGTTTACTACTCTTACACTTAAAGTGTACTTAAAAGTATACTTTTAAAAACTAGAAAGTGGGCCAATTTAGTCCCAAGAAGTATTAAAATAGTACATACACAAATGTACTACTAGTACAATGACATAAGTATAGTAACTACCTAAAGTATACTTAATAAAATGAACTTTAAGTATACTTATTTTCTGTAAGGGCAGTCAAATGACATGTTTCATTGATTTTAATAATAATAATGATCTGTTGATGTATCTCTCCATATATCACTCCGCTCCTGCGCTTCCTTCACTGGCTTCCTGTAGCTGCTTACATTCAGTTTAAAGTTCTGGTGCCTACAAAGCCAAGAATGGACCAGCTTCTCCTGACCTTATGGCAATGGTCAAAAGTCGATCTGCACCTCAAGTCCCTCACGATTTAGTACAGCTCGGCTTGACCAGCCGTCACTCAAGATTCATGGAAGACAAGCAACAAGATGCTTCTCAGTCCTGGAAACAAGATGGTGGAACGAACTTCCACTGGCTGTCCAAACAGCGAACTCTCTTGTGGTCTTCAAACGCAGACTGAAGACCACCGTCTCTTTGTGAAGCACTTATAAACACTAATCTACTGAAGCATTGGTAGAAACCATAACTGCACTTGATCTTCTAGGAACTCTGGATAAGTATTGCACTGATACTGTATGTAGTCTTGTGTTGATTCTCTTCTCTGTAGGTGTTCCAGTCTTGCTAGGTGTTACTCTGTGTCTAATCTTATATTTTCTTGTCTTCTTTCTAGGTATCAGCACTGGCTCTTGTTTATAGCAGTGTTTGAGCTCAAGAGTAGTTTGGACTGAAACCTGTTTGTACATGATAGAGATACTCATACTCTAAGTGAACACATAGCACGTATGTAAGTCACTCTGGATAAGTTTACACTGTGTGGAAATTTGATGATACATGGATCAATAGAAATGCTCCAAAATAGCTTGGAAAAAATTCTGGTTCCATTGACCTACATTAAAAGCCAGGACGGTTTTTGGTCTCTTGTGTAGAGTACCTATTTTGGAGAGTCTTCCTTTGGACAGCAACGAAATGCAAAATATAAAACGAGCACAGGCCACTTTTCATGTTTTAATTGTGTCTAAATTTGGAAATAAACAGTAGCTGTGAGTTAAAATGGGCACAAGTCATTTCCCTGTAGAGGATACGTTAACTTGTTTGACTGGGGGAGCCCAAACTTTTGCATTTGACTGTATGAACGGTGCTGTAAATGACGTGAAGAGGGCCGGTCACCGCAGGTCTCCACATGCCCGGGACCCTGGTGTGATCTTCCCACCTGCGTGGCCAATAATTACGCCTTGCGCTTAGACGGTTCACATAGTCTTAGAGACCATTGAGCAGCCTCTTTCTCTCGCGTCCAGAGGCAGTCTCTTAACACCTTGACCATTGTCATTCCCCGATTTGAACCCATTTACACCGTGGCCAACGGGCCTGTACCTTAAGCTGCTGCCTTTGACACATGCTGATGGGGCAGGGGAGGGCATTGTGTTGCGTGAGGTGGGAAATCGTTCTCGAGCCTGAGGCCTACGGGGGATGACTGTGCTATGGGGCATGCAGGTAGGCACATTAAGCCCAATGGACTTCATCAGCGGGGGTTACTTTGGAAAACGGTTGGGGCTCGCGTCGGAGCCATCACCTCTCCTCCCCCGTCAAGCTGTGCTAAAACCCTAACGCTGATTGAGAGAGAGAAAGCACAACAGTGGCTCGCAGACAGGGCTAAAGTAGGCCAGCTGCCAGACTGATGTCTCTCATGGCTCCTGCCTGTACGTTGGGACCGAGAGAAGAAGCAACTGGAGCATAAGAGAGACGGGACAGGCAGACAGAAAGACACACATGCCCATGTAGGCCAGTCTTTCTCTGTGAAGACACATTGATTTAAAGGTGTTTGTATATATAACTTGCAGCTGTGCTGATGTAATACATATCGTCGCTGTCCAATGAAAAACAAGTATGTCTAAAATTGCAATTTTACAGGAGAGACGAAAAACTTACTTTACTTTCAATGTAAGTCAATGGAACCAGAATTTTTCCAAGCTATTTTGGAGCACTTCTATTGGTCCATTTATCATGAAATTTTCACACAATGTAAACGACCATTGGCGTGTTCAAATGATGTAGAAAACTCAAAATCGGCAAAATTATGAACCCATTTGAGTCAACTAATATTATTATATGCATTATTTTTCTCACTACATGCTTGTGATGGAAAATGTATTCATAATCAGATACAGTAGTGTATTGTGGCCATTATGATTATTATGGTACAAAGTCCACAGCTGATATGAAAGTGTTGTTCTCCGGCCTGATAAACAAAGGAATCAGTAGTAGGGTAGAGTGCTAGCCAATATATTTTGGTTTTGGCTTAGTAGTTTTAAAAACGTTCTGTACAAGAGTATTGTTTTATACAAGCTACCTACACATCTATATCGTCACTGTCCATTTTTATCAATGTTTAGTTTTCTACATCATTTGAACGCATCAGTTGCTGTGATAAATGGTAAATGGACCAATAGAAATGCTCCAAATCACTTGGTTCCATTGACTATTTCTCAAAATAATAAGTAACTGCTCTTGTGATTATGAGACGTGAGTTCATAGTAATTCGATACTAGGTAATAAATATGAGAAAGTAAGTCAGAATTTTGAAGGAAGAGTTTTGAGAAACCTTCCCATCATGAGATCTCATTATAACCACACAGCAAGCCACTATGAGACAGTAAGTCCAAATTATGAAGCAAGATCTCAGTTTTATGAGATTAAAACTCATAATTCTAAGATATCGAGTCTTTTGAATTACTTAATCATAATAATAAGTTACTAAGTCATATGTATGGGGATCTTATTATTATTATTATTATTATTATGAGATTACAAATCATAATTATGAGACATTATTACGAGATAACTAGTCATAATAAGTCCTATGCGATAGTAAGTCATAATTATGAAACAGGATTTCATTATTATGAGATAACTAGTCATAATTACAAGATATTGAGTCTTATGAGATAGTAAGTCATAATTATGAGACAGAATCTTATTATTATGAGATAACAAGTCATAATTATGAGATACTAAGTCCTATGAGATAGTAAGTCAATGGGGAGACAGGATCTCATTATTATGAGATAAGTTACAATGACAAGGTGTTAAGTCTTATGAAATACTAAATCAGAATGATCAGATAATAAGTCATAATAATGAGATACTAAGTCTTATGAGAAAACTCAATTATGAGATATCGAGTCTTGTGAATTACTTAATCATAATAATGAGTTACTAGTCATATATATGGGGATCTTATTATTATTATTATGAGACATTATGAGATAACTATAAGTCTTATGAGATAGTAAGTCATAATTATGAAACAGGATCACATTATTATGAGATAACTAGTCATAATTATGAGATACTAAGTTTTATGAGATATTAAGTCAATTGTGAGACAGGATTTCATTATTATGAGAAGATGTTAAGTCTATTGAAATACTAAATCGGAATGATGAGATAATAAGTCATAATTATGAGATGTTAAATCACAATAATGGGAAAAGGGCTATATTTTCTATACAGTGGCAGAAATGGGCTACAAATGAAAATGCACCAATCATCTAAATAATTCAGGAAAAAGTCAGAAAGTAGACCGGGGGGCTCCTGTAACAGACACTAAAATGTCTAGAAAACTGATGTTAATTGAATTTTCTTCTGTGCTGTTTAAAACCAGACAAGCTTTCCAGCCTTATAAACAAATATGATTAGTGAAAAGAGAGTGGATGAAACTCTCCCACTTTTAATGGATGTATTGTTTTCTTTGACAGGCTTATAGCACTAAGCCCACTGTGTAGAGGCTGTACTTTAACCCTCCACAGAAGTGCTCGCTATGAATTATCTATATGTTGTAGATGGTGCTGTATTACAGCCACTAAGATAGTGATTCAAAATAGGTTGGTGTAAATTCTGTGACTTATACGCTCAATATAGTGCTGGAAAAACTATTATTGCACAAAGAAAGCTGAATCTTGAGAAATGGCTGTCAGGTTGATGTCATCAACATGGGAATTCAGTGACAGGCGTAAAAAGAAGGAACCTGCTTAACCACACAGCGTATCCATATTATATTCCACATCCACAGAGTTCCTTCTATGGAAGCAAATGTCTTTAACTACAGAAGCATTGTGCTGGTCGGGCTCTGTGCATGAGAAGGTGCTATTATGAGATAACAAGTCATAATTACAAAAGACTAAGTTTTTTGAGATAACAAATCATAATTATGGGACAGGATTTCATTATTATGAGATAACTAGTCATAATTATAAGATACTAAGTCTTATTATATAGTTAGTCAGAATTATTAGACCGAATTTCATTATTATGAGATAGCAAGTCATAATTACGAGATACTAAGTTTTATGAGATAACAAATCACAATTATAGGACAGGATTTCATGATTATGAGATAACTAGTCATAAGTATAAGATACTAAGTCTTATTATACAGTTAGTCATTATTATGAGACCGAATTTCATTATTATGAGATAGCAAGTCATAATTATGGGAAAGGATTTCATTATTATCAGATAACAAGTCATAATTATAAGATACTAAGTCTTATTATAGAGTTAGTCATCATTATGAGACCGAATTTCATTATTATGAGATAACAAGTCATAATTATAAGATACTAAGTCTTATTATACAGTTAGTCATCATTATGAGATCGAATTTCATTATTATGAGATAACAAGTCATAATTATAAGATACTAATTCTTATTATACAGTTAGTCATCATTATGAGACCGAATTTCATTATTATGAGATAACAAGTCATAATTATGGGAAAGGATTTCATTATTATTAGATAACAAGTCATAATTATAAGATACTAAGTCTTATTATAGAGTTAGTCATCATTATGAGACCGAATTTCATTATTATGAGATAACAAGTCATAATTACGAGATACTAAGTTTTATGAGATAACAAGTCATTATTATGGGACAGGATTTCATTATTATGAGATAACAGGTCATAATTATGAGACACTAAGTCTTATTATATAGTTAGTCATAATCATGAGACCGAATTTCATTATTATGAGATAACAAGTCATAATTATGGGACAGGATTTCATTATTATGAGATAACAGGTCATAATTATGGGACAGGATTTCATTATTACGAGATAACAGGACATAATTATAAGATACTAAGTCTTATTATACAGTTAGTCATCATTATGAGACCGAATTTCATTATTATGAGATAACAAGTCATAATTACGAGATACTAAGTTTTATGAGATAACAAATCATAATTATGGGACAGGATTTCATTATTATGAGATAACAGGTCATAATTATGGGACAGGATTTCATTATTATGAGATAACAGGTCATAATTATAAGATACTAAGTCTTATTATACAGTTAGTCATCATTATGAGATCGAATTTCATTATTATGAGATAACAAGTCATAATTATAAGATACTAAGTCTTATTATACAGTTAGTCATCATTATGAGACCGAATTTCATTATTATGAGATAACAAGTCATAATTATGGGAAAGGATTTCATTATTATTAGATAACAAGTCATAATTATAAGATACTAAGTCTTATTATACAGTTAGTCATCATTATGAGACCGAATTTCATTATTATGAGATAACAAGTCATAATTACGAGATACTAAGTTTTATGAGATAACAAGTCATTATTATGGGACAGGATTTCATTATTATGATATAACAGGTCATAATTATGAGACACTAAGTCTTATTATATAGTTAGTGATAATTATGAGACCGAATTTCATTATTATGAGATAACAAGTCATAATTATGGGACAGGATTTCATTATTATGAGATAACAGGTCATAATTATGGGACAGGATTTCATTATTATGAGATAACAGGTCATAATTATAAGATACTAAGTCTTATTATACAGTTAGTCATCATTATGAGACCGAATTTCATTATTATGAGATAACAAGTCATAATTACGAGATACTAAGTTTTATGAGATAACAAGTCATAATTATGGGACAGGATTTCATTATTATGAGATAACAGGTCATAATTACGAGATACTAAGTTTTATGAGATAACAAATCACAATTATAGGACAGGATTTCATGATTATGAGATAACTAGTCATAAGTATAAGATACTAAGTCTTATTATACAGTTAGTCATTATTATGAGACCGAATTTCATTATTATGAGATAACAAGTCATAATTATGGGAAAGGATTTCATTATTATTAGATAACAAGTCATAATTATAAGATACTAAGTCTTATTATACAGTTAGTCATCATTATGAGACCGAATTTCATTATTATGAGATAACAAGTCATAATTACGAGATACTAAGTTTTATGAGATAACAAGTCATTATTATGGGACAGGGTTTCATTATTATTAGATAACAAGTCATAATTATAAGATACTAAGTCTTATTATACAGTTAGTCATCATTATGAGACCGAATTTCATTATTATGAGATAACAAGTCATAATTACGAGATACTAAGTTTTATGAGATAACAAGTCATTATTATGGGACAGGATTTCATTATTATGAGATAACAAGTCATAATTACGAGATACTAAGTTTTATGAGATAACAAGTCATTATTATGGGACAGGATTTCATTATTATGAGATAACAGGTCATAATTATGAGACACTAAGTCTTATTATATAGTTAGTGATAATTATGAGACCGAATTTCATTATTATGAGATAACAAGTCATAATTATGGGACAGGATTTCATTATTATGAGATAACAGGTCATAATTATGGGACAGGATTTCATTATTATGAGATAACAGGTCATAATTATAAGATACTAAGTCTTATTATACAGTTAGTCATCATTATGAGACCGAATTTCATTATTATGAGATAACAAGTCATAATTACGAGATACTAAGTTTTATGAGATAACAAGTCATAATTATGGGACAGGATTTCATTATTATGAGATAACAGGTCATAATTATGAGACACTAAGTCTTTTTAGATAGTAAGTCATAATTATGAGACCGAATTTCATTATTATGAGATAACAAGTCATAATTATGGGACAGGATTTCATTATTATGAGATAACAAGTCATAATTATGGGACAGGATTTCATTATTATGAGATAACAGGTCATAATTATGAGACACTAAGTCTTATTAGATAGTAAGTCATAATTATGAGACAGGATCTCAAAATTGGAATTCAGTGACAGGCGTAATAAGAAGGAACCTGCTTAATTGGGCAAAATGACTGACATGTCCTGGACTGGTGGACAAGCAAATGCTGGCAGTGTCCAGAACCCACACACATGGCTCTTCTTCTGGAGTCTCCGGCCACACTCCAGCAAATTACCCCAAATGATGGATGGCATTTTGCAAACACCCGTCAATACTCCCGTGACGCAGGCCTGTTTTGATGTTTCTGTTTGATCTTCCTCGCTCCTTTTCTTTCCTTTTTTTTTCTTTTACAACTAAGTGTGGAAAACAAACAAGGGCCTCTGAAATGCCACACAGGCTACGCATCAGCGCTCCGCAGCAGACAGCAGAAAATTGAGAAAGCGAAGGAGGACGGTGAAGGAGAGGAGCCGATGAAGATGAAGAGTAACAACCACGGTAAATAGAAGGTGTAATGGAAGAAGACAGGAGAAGCGTGCCTTTGGCGGGTGACCTTTTGGACAGCGGTGAGAAGTTGCTGTGAGGTGACGCAACTGTCACCTCAAATGGAGCACGTCACCGATTGGCCGGCTCGGAACGGCAGGCCAAACAGACGTGTTACTCATCCCTCAGACTCTCTCACGAACCATGAGTAATGAGTAATCAAGCAGGGCATGGGTTGTATAGTAACAAGCAGCTTTTGGCTACTGCAGGTAGTTATCACAAGTCTAATCACTTCTAATCTCAGGTCAGTTCTAGGTTAGTATCTGTGGAGCTCCCAGGAGATTGAAGTTTTAAAAAAAAGTGTCATTCCCCTCAAACAAATGCTCTAGTTTTCTGAAGCAGTCACCAAGCAACTGAGCCAGAAGCTGGCAGATGCAAACTTTCTCTGACCTTGAAACTGTGGCAGGCTATTCACTCTGGACAGAGAGCGAGCGGCCTGAGAGACCTGATTGTGTTGTGAGCAGCAGGCGTTTATAGCTTTATGATCTGCGAATCGGATGTTTTTCCACACGGATCTGTGAACGTAGGCAATTTTAGCTGCATCCGCTCGAGCAAAGCACATTTTATGGGTCCATCAGTTATAAAGCATGGCATTTAATTGAGGTTGAGTGATTGAGGACTCGCATGGGATTACTGCTACTGTTCCAAGTGCAAACATGCTCAGGAACCATTGAACTTGAAGAACATCTCATAACTGACCAACCAACAGATTAGCTTGTCATTAGTAGTACTAGCAGTACTAGACACAATTTTAATTAAACAATAGGTTTTTATATCCTACATAAGAGGCCATATCCTACTTTTCCCTCGCATTTCACTGTCCATTTATAATAATCATGTGATCTTGTGTACCAAAAAAAAGGTTGTGTTTCAATTCAACTGGTCCATCTTTAAATCTTCTAGAATGAAAAACACTCTTTTTAACCCTGTGCACACCTGGTGACTTCATATGACTATGATTATGGATTGTTTCCTGATATGATATTAGCTCAAAGTAGAAAATCTCATTGTTGTAAGGGATGGAATATGCACAGAATGTATCCTCACGCTGCAACCAATCACTGATTGTTTATCCGTTCAGCCTCTATCGTCTTCAGTATGTATTGCATGGCAGTGTCTGTCCATTTTGCTGTTAAGCTTTGTTTGGTCTGGCCCTCAACCATGTGCGTCCTCCATATCATCCTCGCAGACATGAATCATGTGCTCAGTGATGAGTCATGGGAAGAGGTTTGGGTTATACTGTGAGGGGTTTGGGTTGTACTGAAGGGGGGTCTGGGTTGTACTGGAAGGTGTTTGGGTTGTACCGGGAGGGATTTTGATTGTACTAGACAGAGTTAGGGTTGTACAGAGAGGGTTTCTGGTTGTACTAGGAAAGGTTTGGGTTGTACTGTGAGGAATTTGGGTTGTACTGAGAGGGTTTCTGGTTGTACTGTGAGGGGTTTAGGTTGTACTGGAAGGTGTTTGGGTTGTACCGGGAGGGATTTGGGTTGTACTGGAAGGTGTTTGGGTTGTACCGGGAGGGATTTTGATTGTACTAGATGGAGTTAGGGTTGTACCGAGAGGCGTTCAGGTTGTACTAGGAGGGGTTTGGGTTGTACTGAGAGGGTTGCTGGTTGTACTGAAAAGGGTTTGGGTTGTACAAAGAGGGTTGGATTGTACAGAGAGGGGGTTGGGTTGTACTGAGAAGGGTTTGGGTTGTACTGAGAAGGGTTTGGGTTGTACAAAGAGGGTTGGATTGTACAGAGAGGGGGTTGGGTTGTACTGAGAAGGGTTTGGGTTGTACTGAGAAGGGTCTGGGTTGTACTGAGAAATGTTTGGGTTGTACTGGGAGGGGTTTTAGTTGTACAGAGAGGGGGTTGGGTTGTACTGAGAAGGGTCTGGGTTGTACTGAGAAATGTTTGGGTGGTACTGGGAGGGGTTTTAGTTGTACAGAGAGGGGGTTGGGTTGTACTAGGAGGGGTATCTATATTTTTGTATGTGGTTTTATTCAGACATACTCCTGATATTCAAGGTGCGTAAAGTGATCAGGTGTAAACAGTGTCTTAATTACTGCACCTTAAGACTAAGGCTGCGTTCACACAGCAGGTAAATGAGGTGTGTTAGGTGTGGCAATGTGAATTAATTAATAAACACAGTGAATTTACATTTTCAGGTCCGATTTGGGACGCTTTCATACGTGGTACTGAAATATGGTAAGGATCTGATATGCAACAATGCAAAGTTGTTTAAAAGGCACTTATTGCTGCAGTGTGAAAGAAACTTGAAAAAATCTGAAAGCAAAGTTGAAAAAAAGACCAAGGCCACAATCAAAGAAGTGACTGTGGTCAAATAACATGGCCTTTTTTACAGCCAGCTTGAAACCCCCTCTCTATACAACTAAAACCCCTCCCAGTACAACCCAAACATTTCTCAGTACAACCCAGACCCTTCTCAGTACAACCCAACACATTGCCACACCTAACACACCTCATTTACCTGCTGTGTGAATGCAGGCTTAGTCTTAAGGTGCAGTAATTAAGACACTGTTTACACCTGATCACTTTACGCACCTTGAATATCAGGAGTATGTCTGAATAAAATCATATACAAAAATATAGATACCCCTCCTAGTACAACCCAACACCCTCTCTGTACAACTAAAACCCCTCCCAGTACAACCCAAACCCTTCTCAGTACAACCCAGACCCTTCTCAGTACAACCCAACCCCCTCTCTGTACAACTAAAACCCCTCCCAGTACAACCCAGACCCTTCTCAGTACAACCCAGACCCTTCTCAGTACAACCCAACCCTCTCTCTGTACAACTAAAACCCCTCCCAGTACAACCCAAACATTTCTCAGTACAACCCAGACCCTTCTCAGTACAACCCAACCCCCTCTCTGTACAACTAAAACCCCTCCCAGTACAACCCAAACATTTCTCAGTACAACCCAGACCCTTCTCAGTACAACCCAACCCTCTCTCTGTACAACTAAAACCCCTCCCAGTACAACCCAAACCCTTCTCAGTACAACCCAAACCCTTCTCAGTACAACCCAACCCCCTCTCTGTACAATCCAACCCTCTTTGTACAACCCAAACCCTTCTCAGTACAACCCAAACCCTTCTCAGTACAACCAGCAACCCTCTCAGTACAACCCAACCCCCTCTCTGTACAATCCAACCCTCTCAGTACAACCCAAACCCCTCCCAGTACAACCTGAACGCCTCTCGGTACAACCCTAACTCCATCTAGTACAATCAAAATCCCTCCCGGTACAACACAAACCCCTCACAGTACAACCCAAACCCCTCACAGTACAACCCAGACCCTTCTCAGTACAACCCAACCCCCTCTCTGTGGGTGATGCTTCATCTGCAGACTCTTTTGCCATCTTAACTTTGTAATGTTTAGTTTTATAAAGTTATGCATTTCACTTGAATTTCGTTATAAAATCACAATGTTAGACTTAATTATATTTAATTTCTACATAATTTAAAAGATACTGATGGTGAAATTAAAAACCTGTCATTACCATCAACAAATGTCATTACCATCTCAACAGGTTATGTGTTGGTAATGACGTGTTGCAGTAATGACAATTTTCACTTTTTTAAGAATACAGCTAGTTAGTTCATGGATTTGCTAAAACTAGTTAACAGCTAGTACATGATGCTCTTTAAATACACATAAATGTTGATGTTTAAATCATTATAAAATGGAAATCATAATTATTTGGTGTTTAATTTTTTTTGGTGATGCAGTGATTGATCTTTTTAATACCTAAAATGTTTGTTTTGTAATAAAGTAATTTTAACACAAATTTATAACCTTTAAAAGTTCCCCTAATTGAAGAATAACCCATATATATATATATATATATATATATATATATATATATATATATATATATATATATATATATATATATAGAGAGAGAGAGAGAGAGAGAGAGAGAGAGAGAGAAAGAAAGAAAGAGACTGTGTGACTAGAGTGAGGATAGTATGTTTATTTAATATTTAATGTTCCATGATAGCAGCCCTTTAAGGGGTCACTGAAACCAAATAAAGTGCTAAACATCTAAAACTCAAAACATCTAAGGTACATAATTATTGTGAATATATGCACTTTTTTTTTTTACAAGGGTTACAGTTAAATAAACATGTAAATGAATTATGGAAAATGTGTATATTGTTTTATCTTTGGAGTCAATCACAATGGCCCATGTATACAATGCACTGAAGTATCATCATTAGTATATACCTCTTCAGTGATATACAGAGTTCACACATTGGGCTTAAGACGTCATGCAGCCGGATTCTAGTTTTCACCACAGTGACCGACCGACCCCAAAAGCCACACAGTGACAGCTAATTGGACTAGACCACTTCTCACCTGATCTTTGAGCTGTGACCCACTTTTTCAGAAAGAAACTAGTCCAGAGACAGAGAAGCAGATCTCAGGGCTCTGCAGAGGAGTGTGCCAGGTTGTTAGCCAGGTTGGATTGCTGACGCTTTGTTCAGACTGCTTTTTCCCCCCTTTCACACCCATGATGTGCTGGCAGGAGTCTCTGGATGCAACCCTACGTGTGACCATCTGTGCATGTACTCGTATACTGCCACTTCGCATCAGTCCATGCTGGCTTCTACTGCAGCCATTTAAATACTGGACAGCCATCATGTTAGAGTGTTAGAATATTACAGGAATTAGCACCTCTGTAGGAAGAATTAACACAAACAACTACATCTAGGATAAGAAAAACAGCTACAGAGCTTGTTCTGACTGGTCCACAGTGACTATGTAGAGCAATAGCTCAGATGAAGTTCTGACGGTACCAGTTTGTATCTGATAACACTGATTACTTGTTTTCACATCTCTATTCAGAAGTGTGGCTTTCAGTCATTTAGCTTACAAATGGTAGTCCTCTGTGGCCCAAGGCTACATCACAAATGGTTCCCTGTGTAGTTCACTGTGTAGGTTATGAAATATTGGCTTGTACAACCACACAGAGCTTTATATGTAGAATAGAAAGCATCTATATTCGGCTGGTTAGCTGTCCAACACTCTAACATCAGAGGATTATTTGGCTGGAGAAGCTATAGTGTCATGACCCAGCCCCAGCAGACCGTGCCCCAGGCCCAGCTCGTGCCCCAGCCAAAGCCTCGGCAGGCCCCGCCCCAGGCCCAGCCAAAGCCACAGCCCCAGTGCCAGTGGGCCCTGCCCCAGGCCCAGCCTAAGCACCAGCCAAAACCCTGCACCACTCCACCCCAAACCCCACTCCAGGTCCTAGCCCCACTCCAGGCCTTAGCCTCACCCAAGCCCTAGCCTGACCCAAGCCCTAGCCTCACCCAAGCCCAAGCCCTAGCCCCACCCAAAGCCCAAGCCCTAGCCCCAGCCAAAAGCCCCAGCCAAAGCCCCAGCACCACCCCACCCCAAGCCCCACACTAGGTCCTAGCCCCACTCCAGGCCCAAGCCCCACTCCAAGCCCAAGCACCACTCCAAGCCCAAGCCCCACTCCAAGCCCTAGCCCCAGCCCAAGCCCAATCCCCACCCCAAGCCCCAGCCCCAGCAACACCCCAAGCCCCAGTCCCACCCCAGCAAACAATATGTTTTGTAATTTGAAATTTGTACTGCGGTGCTCTTATTTAAAATAAAAGGGTGAGGGGCTCTGTAATAGGAAATTGTGGTTACAGCCTAGCTATAAAAGTGATCAACATAAAATAAAATAACTCAATAAATAAATACATACAATCTCATATGAAATAAAAAAAATCAGGCACAGATATTAATGTGTTTGAAACGCTTCTCTTCTCGGTACCCCATATGGTTTACTAGCTCATTAACCGTACATGTGAAATGGATTATCCAGGCAGAATCTCTGCTCACTCCTGAATCTGACTACAACCCAGTGCTGTGCTATGTTCAGGCCCAGGCACACTGACGTGCACTGCCTCCGTTACATAATGTTCATGTAGGTGCCTTTTCTAGCCGACGAGCTTGAGCGGCCCCCCGCGACTCCCCCACAACTCCCATTCTCTTTCTCTCTCTCTCACCATGCACGTCCACAGAGCTGGCCTATTTCCACCAGAGCTTAAAATACACTGTTCTTCAGCTACCGATCAGAACAAAGAGGAAGCGGGACGGTTTCAGCACAAGCTTCTAGCTGAGTTACCACAAGAGCTGAGTCAAGAAAGGACGAAGACATCGCTCAGGAAAACGCTGAGGCTTAAACTTCGCATGACGCAGCATCAGCGGCTCTGTTTCCCTGCACGGTGTAGCCTACTGTCACCGCAATCAAGAGCTCTCGTCCTTTTATTGAATGAGAGAATAACATGTTGCTTGGCAACAATGAAGTAGCCCTTTGCTCCTGTTACTTAACAAGCAATTAAACATCAGCACGTTATACAAATGTCACTGATTTAAAGAGAGGAAAAACTTTACATCAGTCTCGTGATGTCACGTCGTGGTTTATTTGTACGTGACTCTGATAACTGATGTTGTCACAAAGCAGCTTTGCAGAAGGTCTGAGGTCTGAGTCCCCAGACAGCAAGCCAGGGGCCACAGTGGCAAGAAAACTAGAGAGGAACCAGACTCAAAAAGAGAAACGCATCCACCTCTGGTCCACAACGGATAGTAAAACAAGTACAAAAGTAATACACAAATCAGACCACACAGGACAGGCAGCTGTTCAGCATCAGACTACACAGGATGGGAGGTTGTTCTGCATCAGACTACACAGGATGGGCAGTTGTTCACTATCAGACCGCACAGGATGGGAGGTTGTTCTGCATCAGACTACACAGAATGGGAGGTTGTTCACTATCAGACCGCACAGGATGGGCAGTTGTTCTGCATCAGACTACACAGGATGGGAGGTTGTTCAGCATCAGACTACACAGGATGGGCAGTTGTTCACTATCAGACCGCACAGGATGGGCAGTTGTTCTGCATCAGACTACACAGGATGGGAGGTTGTTCAGCATCAGACTACACAGAATGGGAGGTTGTTCTGCATCAGACTACACAGGATGGGCAGTTGTTCACTATCAGACCGCACAGGATGGGCAGTTGTTCTGCATCAGACTACACAGGATGGGCAGTTGTTCACTATCAGACCGCACAGGATGGGCAGTTGTTCACTATCAGATCACACAGGATAGACAATTGTTCAGCATCAGACTTCACAGGATGGCCAGTTGTTTAGCATCAGATTCACAGGATGGACAATTGTACCACATCAGACTTCACAGGATGGGCAATTGTTCAGCATCAGATCACACAGGATAGACAATTGTTCAGCATCAGACTTCACAGGATGGCCAGTTGTTTAGCATCAGATTCACAGGATGGACAATTGTACCACATCAGACTTCACAGGATGGGCAATTGTTCAGCATCAGACTTCACAGGATGGGCAGTTGTTCAGCATCAGACTGCACAGTACCTGGAGGAAACCCATCCAAGAACGTGGAGAACATGCAGACTCCACACAGAACGACCCGGACGGGGAATCCAACCCGGACCAACTCTTCTACGATGATGCTTACATTTCCATATATGGTCAGAGAAGGACAGACAGTAGATGTCAATGTTACAAGGATTTACATACTGACACTAAAAGTAAGAGTTAATGAGTATAACACGTCCCTACATCCCTATTTACAAAACAGCTTTACTGTAACTACTGTAGAGACCAAACACCTGCTTAACTGTCACTGTAAGTTAATGTAAAGGGTTCATTTCAAATGATTTTGGAGAAATTCTATTGGTCCATTCATCATTAAAACTTTCACAGGATATTTTGTTAGCACCTTTATGTGCTGTCGAAAAAAAATATTTTAAAAATATTTTTATATTTAATTTATATTTGATAAATATTTTTCTTTGGAGAGTGACGATACTCTAAACACATATTTAAAAAAATATATATAACAAATATTTGCTTATTTACATAGAGAACCTTAACCCGCCATCCCTCCCACCCCTGCACCCCCACTGACCACATGAACTATTTTCATACTACATAAATGCTGAGGCGTGATAGGATTGTGAAGTTAAAGGTCATCCAGAAACACAGATAATGAATAAAGAGGAGGAAAGACTGTTTCCCAGCCAAACTGATGGACGGACAATCAAGCTAATCCAGTGACGCTGTTGGAGATCTCGCCTGAATTCTGAAAAAGAGACGAAACAAGAGTTTTCTTCAGGTTTGTGTTCTGCGATGGACTCGTCAGAGAGACACAAAGACAGCAGACGCTGTTCCAACAGCCAGATCTTAAAAGCATCCTCCACTACAAAGTGCCTTTAATCTAGGAACGAGAGAAGAGATGGGGGTGAGGGGTGAGACGCTCTTTTATCAGCAAAATGCCAGCTGCCCTTGAAAACAGGAGGATGGTAGAGGATTGCTGGCCCCTGGTGGCGACATGCGGTATTCATAATTCATACTTCAGCAGGAAGAGCAAAGCCGGCGTGTGCAGGTTTGGATTTATTAACAAAAACTCTACTGATTTGAGAGATTCACAATATACAACATCTGCCATGCTCGGATTCCTAGATCTCCTATTTTCAGTCTTATAGAAAAATGTACATAAATCTGTTGAGTGAAAGCAGAATTACAGTGACATCTAGTGGTCAAATACAGGCATAACACGCTATACATCACTGTATGGCCAAAAGTATGTGCACAACTGACTAAGTAGTCAAACCATGTATACACACATACAGTAATGAATAGTTTGCAGCCTATCCAATTCAGGAAAGGCTCTCCACAAGATTTAGGAGTGTGTTAACAGGAATTTGTGCATTTCATGTTGGGCGGGAAGGCCCAGTTTGGATTCGACGCTCCAATTTATTCCAAAGGTATTCCTGTGTGACTGAGGTCAGGGCTCTGTACAGGCTACTGGAGGTCTCCACACCAAAACTACCAAACCACCAAACTGTCATCATGGATTTTGCACAAGAAAAGCACTTCCACAGACTGTTGCAACAACACTGGAAGCATCCGTCCATCATCTTCCACTGGAGCCAATCCCAGCATCCTTGGGCGAAGTATCTACAGGAAATTTAGAGTGACCAACAACCTAACATGCATGTGTTTGGACTGTGGGACGAAACCCACTCAAGCACAGGGAGAACATAGAACAGCCCGGACTGTGAATCCTGCTGTGTGGCGACAGTGTTAACCACTACACCACCGTGCCACCAAGTTAGAAGCATATAATGCTTTAATTTTATGTATGCTGTCACATTAATATTACTCTTCAGCAGAACCAAGGCAGTGAGCCCAATACCTGAGAAACAGACACAGAAACTTCACTAGGCATTCGGGCAGGTAGTGTGCATTTTCCTGGCCTAACCTAGATTCATCCATCAGACTCAGGGATGCAGGATTCACACACTTCTCAACGTTCCAGCTGACGCTTGGCATTGCACATACAGATCTTAGGCTTGTGTGCAGCTGTTCAAACACAGAAACCCATTTCATAAAACTTCTAATGCAGTTCCTTTACTGAAGCTTTTACTTTCAGAGGCAGTTTGTAATTCTGTAGTGATGGACAGGTGATCTACTGCTTCATGGCTGAGCTGTTGATGCTACTAGATGCTTCTATTTAACAGTAGAACTTGCAGCTGACCGGGGCAGATATTTCACAAACCAGCTTATACAGAAGGTGGCATCCTATGACGGTGCCATGTTTAAAGTCACCAGGCTCTTCAGTGCGACCCACTGTACCGCCAGAGTGTGTCTATAGAGGTTGTGTGATGGCTGTGTGCTTGATTTCATACACTTGTTAATAATGTGTGTGGCTGAAACACGTTAATCCACTCAATAGTGGTGGGGAGTGTCCACATACCTTTGGCCACACTGTGTACTCCCATTTGTGTGACCCATACACATCAACCGCTCCCCAAGAAATAATCGGACCCATTTTTTTTTTTCAAAATGGCCATTTATTTTCCCCTCTTTCTTTGTTTTTTTTGTATTTTTTTTGTAAAAGAAAACTTAAATACTGCTATTATCTTTTACACAATTATTTCCATAAAACATTTTTTTTTTTCAAATTTTTATAAATTAAAATCATATATTTGTGCATGCAGTTTTGCATTTCCCTCAGTAATTTTTCAACTTTCACAAAAAAGGAAAAAAAAAATGAACACCTTTTTTTCTTTTTTTTTTCTTTTCAGAGTTCAGATGGAGCCGGTGGGGGCTGGGAGTCGGAGCAGGATGCTGGGAAAGGGATAAAGAATGTTTCCGGATGAACAGAGAACTTCCATCTGATTGTCTCAAGCAGCGAAGTCAGAGATGAATCTTCAGTTCGGTTATGGGTCAAATAGGCGTCGACTCTCGATCCGTTTTTGTTCATTCATCCTCAGTTACAGTATTAACAGAGAAGCATGCTCATAGACAACTGCATACAGAATGTACTTGTTTGAATACTTCTTGCAGTCCTAAGTTTTTTTTTTCTTCAAAAGTTTTTTTTCTTCTTCTTCTTCTTCTTTAAAATCTTTTATTTATTTTTTTAAAGCACAATCTAGCATAAATCAGTGAGACGGGGATATGCAGGAGAAGATCCATGGTTTGGCAGGGAGTTGGGTTCTTGACTTGCAAGTTTCTTTGTCATTCATGCTCATACCTTTGCAAACGTTCCCCTCACGCCACGTTCAAGTAGAATGGCGGGACAAAGCCTACCTCGGCGGCTGAGGTATGACTGCTGTCTACCAGTTGACAATGCCCGAGATCGGTGCATGTCACACAAGAATGCTGAAGAACTCGCTACTCAGTTGAGGCAAATCAACCGGAACTTAAGTGTGAAGTGCCTTGAGGAAAATCTGTTGACGTCCAGCACCCTTAGAAGAACGTAATACATCCCACTAACTTGCCCGTTCTAAAGTGCCATGGACTGCACTGGTTCTGAGGTCTACGTGTGGTGATCATCTGAACTATGAAGATGAGTAAAGCCTAAAGAGCAATGTCACCTACATGTACTGTAAACTAGCTCAGAGCAACACTACTGTTCACCAGCGGATTCCCGGCCGGTGTGCGATTCTTGGTTAAGCAGCCATTCTAAATAGCAGGTAATGGTCTATGCTGAGAGGGTCGTCGAGGCCCTGGAAGCTATGAGGCAGCACTTTCGAAGAAGTTACCCTTTCTCTCCTGAATGAACACGTTAGTGCGAAGTACGTAGAACTGCCCAGGTTAGTCGTGTACTATTGTGCGCTGCACCGAGCGGCGGCACAAGAGCTGAATGAATCCTACTGTATAAAAAAATCCCTTTCGTCTTCAAAAGATCCAGAGGCTTTGGAAGACTCTAAGACCCTGGTCTTATAGAATTCTTTCTGCGCTCCTATAAGTATAACAAAATATCACTGGCAGTGGGTTGGTATATTATCAATATAAGCCTGACTGTAACTGTCAAAGGTGCTCCTGTGACATAATCAGACACGTCACAGTCGCATCCAGTGTTTGTGTGTTCGCGGGTCAGTAAGGGCCGAGGGAAGCATGTGGTAAGATAGCCTGCCAGTAGCAACACACACACACACACACACAGACATGACTGATCTGTTCTGGGGGCGATTTCGTGTGTGTTTGTTTACTTTCCAGCAATGGACTTCAGGGCTATCGCTCGGATGTATTTTCGGCTGGGAAGAACTCAGCTTTAAGCAACAGAACCCACATACAAACAAGGAAATAAACGACCAAGAGAAAGCACGAACGGTGGAGCTTGCCTGACCTCCGTCAGAGGTCCGGAGTGTCCTTATCTCAAGTCACATGTTTGCAGATGGAGACGCAGGTTTCCGTCACATCACTTGGATTCGGGAGGAGCTTATGGCGTCTGCTCTGACGACAGAGGCCCCACCGAAAAAAATCTGAACAAAACAGATAAATAAAAACAACAAACAAACAGAAAACAATGTGATGGAGTATGAGAACGCGCGCCATCTCGGCTCTGGTCTCACTGCAGCTCAGGCCTGAACGGTGAAACTGGACAGGGAAAGGAACAGGGCTGGGGGCTCAGAGCCTGTGGCGGGAGTCCTGGCTGTAGCTGCCTGGGGAGCTACGGTTGCGGTGGGGCTTGTAGCTGTCCTGGTAGGGGTCCTGCTGCTCGTCCATGTAGTGGTGGTCTCGGCCGCCGCCGCCTCCGTGCTGCGAGCCGGACGAGCCGCGGTTGCGACCCTTGTGTGCCCGCTCGTTGTGGTAGTTCTCGTCTGAGGCCATCAGGTTGCGCCGCTCGTTGGGTGTGGAGTGGTCACCGGCGTGGTTGGCGTGCCGTGTTCTTTGGCCCTGCTGGTTCTAGGAGACAGAGAGGACTTTATCAGGACACAGTTCAAGTTTGGAATGCTAGACTTTATGAAGTATAATCAATTATAATGATATTTATGAAAACGTGCACACTTTAAAAGTGAAATAATAAAAATAATATTAATAATGTAGCAGTAATTCTGAATTGCACCAAAATGATTGAACTGTAGTGAAATTATATTTTTGGGATGTATTGAATAAACAAGTAATCAGGTAATCAAATCTTTGTAGGGTCAGAAATGTACACCTCTAGAAATAACAGGCGTTTTGTTTTTTAAGCCCTCAGAACTCCTCAGAATATTCCCTAAAACTGTGCTTTAAGCAACCAAAAACAGCTTTTTCAAAACCTACTGGTTTTGTGTAATGTGGACAAAGCAGTCAGACGTTCACAGATATGGTTAAAAGTTTTACTGGTAAACGGTGTCTCCACGAACACACCACCAAGCAACACACAACACAAAACAGGGAATAGATTAGATCGTAAATTGGAAAACAGGCAAGGGTCAAAACCAGAGATGACTGAGCCGACAATCCCATAAGGGCTAAGCAGAGACATGAATTGAGTTAATTATTTATAAACTTCTAATAAATGTTTTTCTCATTTCAAGTAAAAGCAAGAGCTACATAAAAAACAGAATGCTTTTGAAAAAAGGGGCATCATAAAGTGCTTATTTATGGAAAAAGTAAATAAAATGTGCATCTTCTTGTTAACTCAGTTTCACATCGAGCTGGCTTGATGCTGCCTGTGGGAAGAATAAATGTATATATGTCTCGGTCCATTCCTGATTGAAAAGACAGTTTACTGTTGATTTTTCCTTTTTAAACCATGTTATACTTTCTCCAACTCACTTTATTCTCTGACTGCTGCGTGTGATTGGTCTGTGAGTTTACTGTGAGTTTATATAAAGCCCATATACCGTATCTGTGTATCTATCTATCTATCTATCTATCTATCTATCTATCTATCTATCTATCTATAACTGTATTTCTATCTATCTATCACTCTATCTATCTATCTATAACTGTATTTCTATCTATCTATCTATAACTGTATTTCTATCTATCTATCTATAACTGTATTTCTATCTATCTATCTATCTATCTATCTATCTATCTATCTATCTATCTATCTATCTATCTATCTATCTATCTATCTATCTATCTATCCATCTATCTATCTATCTATCTATCTATCTATCTATGGAAAGACAAGAAAAGTTCCGCCACTTAACATGAACAATGTTAGAATTAAATCGTTCTTAATAGTTTATCGCTTTGGGTCCGCATTGGACAACGCCTGGGTCCGGACCCGGACCGCGGTCCACCTATTAGTGACCTCTGCTCTATATAAACCACTCCTCTGACCCACCACCTCCCAGGGCACCATCTCTTCCAAAATCTTACTCATTGTTCACTGGCAAAGGAGGTCCTGGCTTCAAATCCCAGCAGCTGAAACCACCCAGAACTCCAGGCCCAAGTTTCTCAGAGTTCCCCTTCCTTGCCCTGCCTTAGTGGTCCACACTTCGCAAACTGTACATTACGAAGCAGTTCAGAACAAATCTTATGAGGCCTATTGTGCTGGAAACCTTGTTTGAGCGTTTTCAACTCATTTTATGTTCAAAGACTTTCAAAAAGGAGAACATGGAGAATATTTTTTATGATTTTTGAAAACATCTGGACTGGGATCAATCATTTCGACTAGTCCTTAATGATCTCGTCAAACCAGAGCAAGTAACACTACCATCTGTTTCATCTTTCAGAGATGCAGACGTTTTACTTGTTTACATATTATTTATTCAGACAAGTACAAAGTAGAAATCGAAGGATGTGAGAGTGTTGCAATGAGGTGGTCACTGACCTGCAGAGCAGAGATGGTAGTCGGGTAGGGCGCAAGAGCGGCGGGGCCGAGGTTTCGGCCCAGCAGTGGGTTTAACGGGGTGCTGCTGGAAGTGTGGGTGGCCTTCCAGTATGCCTCGAGATATTCTGCCAAGTGTTCACACGCATCCTCCAACTGATTCTCGTCAAGGATGATGTCAAACATCTCCTGTACATGGTTCGGATTGAGGAAGAAGAAACAGTAGGTAATTATGTCTGCTTAAATTACACATTCGGTTATGCCTTGTTCACACTACACGATTTTAGCCTGATGTTTAGTCGGCGACTGTTTTTTGTAGATCGCCAACAAAAACCTCTGCTCAGTGGCAACTCGGCGACCACCAGAAAGAATCAAAATAACTCACATTTTAAAACCACTTCACTGCTCGTAGATTTGCCTGTGTTGCATCATGGGATTGCCTTAGCGGCTGAGCCTACATGTCGGGAGCGCATACTATGACTTAAAATGCTGTCTATGTAGACTCTCACTAGGTTTTGAGACACACCTGCTCAAAAACCTGACACAAAAAGTCGTGTAGTGTGCACCTGGCATAAGTGTTGGTGTTAGTCTGTGCAAGTGTGTAACCCATTCATCATTGGGCAGTTTCTGACAAAAGCACTGCTGCTCATCAAATGTTATCACTGGCCTTTTTACACGTCAGTATCCCTGCTAGGTGTTCAGAAACTGGCCACTGATGAAGGGCTGGAAGACAACTTGAACATCAAATTATGCATCTACACTTGAATTAAACTTTCTAACTGAACACTAGCAAGGTGGACCGTCAAGCGAGTGCTGTTGGCTGCATATCACTGCTGTCGAAACCAAGCATTGCATTTAAATTTTTGTCATTTCTCAGTTTCTGTCCCGATTTGAAAACGCATCGTGTGTAGATTTTCATGATAAATGGACCAACATCAATCACACACAATTACAAGGACTTACACTGCACTTATATTTATTTACACTACCGCTCAAAAGTTTGTGATTACGGTGAAATTTTTTTGTTTTCAATAGAGTATCTTCCTTCCTTAACACAACAATGGACTGACGGGTCTCTAAAGAAAGATGTTTCTTTCTGGTCATTGTGAGTCGGTCAGCAAGCCATCAACTGCTGATCTTCAGATACTAAACTAACCTAGAATGTTGTTCCCTTTTATACTCACTTATTAGTAGAATGTTTTTCAGCTGTGCATCACAATTGAGCAAGAGTGTCCTAACAACCAATTAGTCCAATAACATCCTTAACTTGGATTGGCGGCCGTACCAGGAGATTTAGACAGAGGACTGAGAATTACTGATAATAGAACTATATGTAAAATAAGCCTCTATACAAAAATAGACTTTAATACAAACATTTATATTCTTTAAAAATCATCTGATACACTTACATTAATTGTGAAATGAACAATATTGTTTGTAAATTGCATGAAAATTGCATGAAATGAAATTCTAAAGTGATCCTAAACTTTTGAGCGGTAGTGTACGTATATATGTATATGTATGTATGTGTGATTTAAATAACATACCGGTGGGCATTGTGCGAGTTTATCGGCTGCTACAAGCTGCACATTGAGATGTTTACTCTGAGACTTTCCTCTGGATTTGATCAGCCTCTGGAGGACCTAAGAGCAAAGAAAGAATTTCACACACTCAGCAGCTGCACAGCACAGCAGAGCATCGCCACGGTTTAGAAAGAGCTCTGTCACTTACGTCATTTCTGTTGACTCTATAAACTGTTACCAGACTTAAAAGGTCACTGTTGTTGATTTCCGAAACAAGGATTTTATCGTTTTGCATTTAATTCCTTAGCATACTTTTATGGTTTGTGTGTTTTTGTGTGTGTGTGGGCTATGAGTACCTTCGGTGAGGACACTTTGACGTGGACGATAATGGGAGCTAGCGAGGTTTTCATCAGCTGAGCGGGGTGGTTAATGGTGTCTGCGTCCAGCACTACCAGCTGTAGAGATCGTGCCAACTCGAAGATACGCTCAATCTCACTCTGCACTTCAGCTACACAGAAACGCACAGCGTGAAAATGCAATCAAACACTGATCCAAAACAAGTAGGGGTGGGCGATATGGCCCTACAATAATATCACAATATTTTATAGTATTTTTACGATAACGATAATCTTGGCGATATGGCAAAACATTGAATGAAAAAATTATATTTCAGGAATACACTACTGCAATAAATTTAAAATTTAATTTTATTATTGCATATGATATATGGCACACCCCTAACAGAAGTCAATGATCCAGAATGTCACGATACTAAATAATGCACTCCAAATATCTCCATATATCCAGGACTGAAGTAAAGTGAATGATACTGGACAGATAAAATCTGTATCTAGTAGATATATAATAGGAAATGAGAAAAGTGTGATTTTTTCTTTTGCTAAAAACAGTAAAAGTAGTACCCTGATGTGATAATTAGGGATGGGTGATATGGCACACCCCTAATGACAAGCATGATATGGTAGAGAACCTATCATTCACACATGAGGCAATCTGTAATAAACTGTATCACTACAAATGTTATTAGCCATTTGATTGGGCCTTATTTGGAATCTCTTACCGAGACTGGATCTGGTGTTAGAGCGTTCAATGATGGCTCTCTTGCTGGGGTTGTTCAGCACAGATCTCTTAGCCAGGGAGATGTCTGCAGTCACACGGGTGATGGATATCCTAGAAAAATTTAGAGCTTTTGTGGTCTGTGTAATTGCAAAAAATCCTAGTCTAGCCTAGGCCTGGACTGCACAGCGATTTAAAAGGATATTCGGCAGAAAAGGGCTTACAGGGCCTTATGCACCATCACTTTATATGACTTTTTTTTTTTTATTCAGTTTGACCCTCGGACTTCAGCAGACTATTTTAGTTATATGGGATATATGTAAATGGCATCTATCCCAACTGGCTACACAGAACCAAACCATTAGTCAGGGCTGAAATACTTCTTATGGGTAAAGAAACTACCCTGTTGTAAGCAGACTAGGTGAATGTGTTAATGTGTTTTCTTTATGACATTGTTATGAAACTTTAACAATGTTTACATAATACATGAACCCATTTCACACAACCCATTACTTAAAAAAAATAAGGAAATATGTTTTTTCTATGATATGGTGTCTTTAATCTCTGTATGGGAAACCAAGCCACGGTGTCTTAAACTGAAACTACGATATGCTACTTGTCATTGCAATTATACTCACCTGCCGTCAAACCTGTGCTTCAGAAAGTCAAAGAGAGCCTTTTGCATCATATCGGTCACCTGCATCACAAAAAGCATACGTGAAAAGCGTCTAATGGTGGAAAATGCGAAACCTAATTGTACAGAAATGATCTCTGACAGCGCATTTTATTCTTTGTCATCTTTCTGGAGATGTTTGCTCTACAGTTAAATAGCCCTTAAGCAAAACATGGGTCTAGACATATCTGACACACTATTACTCACAGTCTTTGTCACTTTTGCTTTCTTCCACCCTCTACTGAATTCTCTCTCTCTCTCTTTCTGTTTCCCTGCCTCTTGTTCAGTCTATCGACAGCTCATTGACTCTTTTCGTCTCTGTTTCTCTCTGTCCCTGGCCCCATCTTTTTTTTTTCTCTTCTTCTTCTTCTTTTGGATCTCCTGTCTCCCTTTTCCATCTCTCTCCCCCTCTCTTTCTAATTTCAAACCTTGCTCTACTTTCTACCACTGACGTCTCTTGGACCCCGGAAGGTTGTTGCCATGGCAACCGAGCGGCGGAGAGGAGGAGCGTGTTTTTGTTTTGTCCATGCAAGTAGATGCTGGGAAGAGAACAGATTTGGTCTTCTCTGTATCTTACAACAAACACAGACGCAGTAACACAAACACACGCGAGGAAGAAACGAGACCGAGGCTCAAGGCCTGCAAATCTCCCAATTCAGGTTGTGATGAAGTCATACACTTATCCACAGACGTTTATGTACAAGTTTTGTTGGGCGTTACAAATGGATCACACTGTGAATCACTGTGAATACCACACACACATTATATTAAACTATGGCAAATTAAACCCATTTACACACATCCACACACACACACACACACACACACACACACACACACACACACACACACACACACACACACACACATATATATATATATATATATATACATATTACAGATGGAAGGGTCAATCGGCTATGTATTGGTATCTGTATTTTTAATCAAAATATGAGCTCGACGATCGGCCAATCCCGAGAGCCGATCGATGGTGTTACAAATGAGCCTACTTTCTGTATTTCCAGCTAGCGTTTCATCCAGGAGGAGGAGCCCTTCGGTCAGCTCCCTGCAATTCCTATCTGAACCAGTAGGTGGAAATACATACCCTTTCATTTTCCACAGACTGACTTAGGCAGCAAGAAAAGCGCACGCTTGTAGAAAGCATGTTGTCCGTCTGGCAGTGTTTACCGTTTGTGATGCAGACTCACCCAGAGCGTTTTTAAAATGTGTATAATCAGCGTGTCTCGTTGAGGAACCAAGACAAAAACATTTAACTCTACTAATCTGATACAGCACTGCACGCGGCTGAATACAGTGAGTACCAGCAAACAGCAGAGCTAACACGCGTAGCTAGCACAAAACAAACAACCCAGAACATCATACAGACCAGATCTGACCGGTACGGACAGAACAGTAGCAACAATTTAAGATCTACATTTAATGATTAAAGATTGTCGTTTAAAATAACAGAGTTTGAGTTTAATGACTGCAGTTTTTACTGCATTTATTTAATTAGCTCTTTTCGTTTTAAATTGAGGGTCTAAATGTAATGACTGCAGTATTGCGGATATTTGTTTGATTTACTTTGTTTATTTACTGCTAATTTTGTTAAAAAATATCACATGAGCTCGTAAAAAATGGTGCTTGCACTAATAACATGCAGCCCTGCCGTGGCGTATACTCCGTCCTCTATCGGTATCGGCTATCGGCCGATCGTGCTGAAAGGTGATCAGCGATCGGAATCTGCCTCAAAAACGCTGAACGGTCCATCTCTAATATATATATATATATATATATATATATACACACACAAACCTACAAAATGACAGACTCTTTACCTCATAACCTTTTAGGGATGGGCCAACCAGGACCACAGGCCTCATGGAGGGAACGACATCATAGGGGGCCACATGCTCAGTCTGAAAAAGAGTCACAAGCCAGTTATAAGTTATAATCTTCATATCTGCAATATTCACCACAGATATACCATATCAGAGACCTACAAAGTTGACATCTTCTGTACGTTGTGACATGAAGCCACTTGGCCTGTTAATCCTACATCACGCCACAATATGAATGTACAACATTAATATATTGCATTAACATTAGATTATTTTATATTAATATATTACAGATGCAATACATGTACAGTATGTAGTAGTAGTGCAAAACACAGCACACAAGAATAATGTTTAAAGCCATTTATCTCAGCAGGCAGGATGTTCTTACTTGTAAGCACATCAAATGTCATTAGAAAAGATGCAAATAAACATAACATACAGTAGAACAGAACAACAACGCTTATTTAACCCCAAAAGTGACCTGTCAGATTCTAAAGCTTCTATGAATTCCTCATTTAACTTGTTTTGATCATCACAAATCCTGATTTCAGTTTTTTTTTTACTTTTTAAATAAAAATCTTTTTTTTTATCACTACCTTCTAACATACAATTTGACATTTGCAGTCGGAAATATATTTACAAACACTATTTTTGTTCATGAAGTATATAAATAAGAATTAAAATAATGATTTAAGATCGAAAAACAAGACTAATGAACACTTGCAACATTAAATAATTAAATAAACTGATTTTAATAGATAAACCAAAGAGACACTTAGCAGTATATATAATAACACAGGAAATAAAAAACGAATACAAGTTTGACCCATGGTGTGCATTAAAAGGGGTGTGCTTAGCTTGTGCATTAAATGGTTTAAATGTAGCAAATATTTAGTGAGCTTGTTCAAAGAACAAAATGTGTTTCCAGATGTCTCCTGGACACCTTCAGCCTTCACAGTTTTTTTTTATTCTATCACCAGCACACTGGACTTAACATAATGACAGCCTAATTAGCCAAAACAGGTGTTGGATGATAAGCCAAATAATACTGGGAGAAGAAATTATCAAACAACATTATCATACCATCGTGGTCTAAAACATGTACCATTTTTGAACACATCATTTGAACAGCTTTAACTGGGTTACTGAATAAAATACATACATGAAATTCTCTGCAAACATTAGCTAGCAGTGTTAACATGCTATTTGTTGAGAAAGACTTGAGAAGAGAACTTGTAATGTTCACAATTTTAAATCAGTTGCAAGACAGCAAACAAAAAACAGCACTGTCTAATATCTGAAACTCAACCTAAATGTATTTATTCACATTGTTACAAAGTAGGGCTTTGTATTGGCAAGAACCTGGCGATACAATACGTATCGTGATACAGCAGTAACGATTCAATATATCATGATATACTGCGATACTGCAAGCAAAGTGATATACTGATTTTTCAAATCCTACTATTAAAACACACCACTATATGAACAGGTTTGCCAATGCTTACAATAGCATTGCACCCTTGTGCTGCTTGTTAATGTTGGAGTGGAGCTGAATATGGAATACAACACTGCCATCTAGTGGTCAGAGGTTTAAACACAACCCACAATGATTCACTGTCGGCCAGGAATCTGTGTATCGATACTGTGTTTTTAAGAATCGACACAGTATCACAAAACATAATCCTTATATCCAATATTTCAATATTTTTTTTACACCCCTAGCCCAAAGCATAATCCATCATACTGCAGCATTTAAAAGCCAATTCTTGTTTTTTTGTAACCTTTTGTGATGACACGCTTACAAAACATTATGTTATTATATCTCTGTACGCTGATGGGTGTAAAATAGTATTAACCAATAATATTACGTTTCATATCTCCCTCTTACGACCCCCACCTATCATCGAAGGTGAAAACACCCTCCTTCATACCGTGCTTCACTCAGAAACATGTCAAGGTATAAAAGAGCATTATGGTTTCCAATTTACATTGACCGCCAAGAAAAAGACAGTCAGCGAAAAAAACAGTCTACGAGGAACATGTATGCGCTGCTGGAGTGATGGCTTCAGTAATGTTTCCTCTGTCAGATATGTAGGCCTCCAATATGTTTATCCATGCTTAATAACAACACAATACAATATCGACAGCAATATCGGAAATGAACATTTCTAGATACTTAAAAAAGATGGCGACTCACCACTTTTTGTTTCTGCTTGCCTGTGAAAGAAAAAGAAACAGAAGAAGTCAGTCTATCTTATCCCGCCTCGGTTAAGGTTGAAAATAGATACGAACCATCAGAATATCATATTTCACTGTCCCATGCTCACAAGAAGCTGCTTGTTCATTCTTTAGCCTTACGCAGGACAGTGATGAAGTAAAATCGGCCATTGATGAAATGCCTACGATTCCGTTTTTCGTGGAGATTCCTGTGACCCCACCCCATCTCCCCAAACCCCACCCCCCCAGACCACAGGCTCACCTGATGACATAACATCCCCCAAGCTGGAGGAGGAGCTTCCGCTGGACTTACTGAAAAGATGAGCGAACACACAGAAACACAGAGAGCACAGTATTAGAGTGTCCCTACAAACACAATAGTGGGCTACTCTATAGCTACTAATATGGTCTAAGTCTTAACATATATCTATAATATAACTATAACATAATATAATTCTGGGAATTTTGATCCCATTCTAACTTCCGCTGGAATGCTCTACAGTAGTGCTAAGGAATAACTGAGGGAAGTGCTAAAATGACTATTAATCTAGAGAAAAATTAAACTACAGAAAAAAAATGTGTTTTAGTGTTTAAACCCATTAAACACTAAGAACCTAAAATCTATTCATATAAAAATATTAAATTATGATATATATATATATATATATATATGCCAATCATCCACAACATTAAAACCACCTCCTTGTATTTACACTCATTGTCCACTTTATCAGCTCCATTTACAATATAGGAGCTACACTCACAGACTATAGTCCATCTGTTTCTCTGTATACTTGGTTGCCCATGATCAGGATCCCCAAAGGACCACCACAGGGCAGATATTATTTGGGCGGTGGGTCATTTTCAGCAATGTGTGTTGGTACGAGTGAATAGTAAGTGGAGCTGATAAAATGAACAATGTGTGTAGATATAAGGAGGCAGTTTTAATGCTATTGTTGACCTGTGTATATATTTTTAATGACCAGATAATAAGCCTAAATATTAATATGCTTATTAAGTTTAAGGGGTCAAGATTGTTTCCTCCTACAAAAGCCAAAAAGAATGCAATGGAATATCTATGGTAGATCTAAGGTGTTCTGAATTGATGCATCTTTTCAAAGTCTCTGGGTTTTTTATTCAAAATCCATTCTCGTAAACATGGTGAATTACGCCGTAATCTCAAGTGGAAAGGCCAATTCTCGGCAAGCGCAGCCGTAATGTATGACATACTGCTGTGCAGCCAAATCCGTATCTGTGATGCAATATGGAGACCGTAAACGATCTACAATCAAGAAATCGCCTAAAACTAAACATTTATGTTTTGTGCTTATATACTCTCTATATCACAATTTTTATTATATCTACATAGAGCATTTGATTTTCTACAACAAAGTAAGGAATGCTCCTTTAAATAACCAACAAACCAGGAAAACATTTTAGGAAACAAAAACTCCACATGTAAACAAAAACAATTTGCCAGTCAAACAAACAAAACTGAAAATAAAATGAACAAAAAACATGAAAAATGACCAAATCTGCAGCTGCATGACATTTAATACAGCACAAAAGGGCAAAATATCACAAAATTCTGTAAAAATACAAGACTTTTACAAGAGTAGCCAGATTCCACAAGTACATGTTCCGCACCCCACAACACCCGGTCCCGCCCCCAAGCCCCCCAATGGAAAACCAAATGCTCTAATGTAATACTTAACTGAATGGCCAGGTACTGTCCTACAGCAGCTTACCCTTGAACACGGCTCTTCTTCTGCTCCAGTTGGGCTCTGATGTTCTCCAGCTTCAGAGGGCTGGGGATGAAGCCAATCTCACAGCCCTCCTTCACCAGTCGCCCGATCCACCAGTCATTATTGAACTTCTGCAGTGGATTATCACAGGGGAACAAAGAAAGGCTGCACTTTGGAAACTACCTTGTGAGTTCACCTATATTTAGTGCGGCTACGCTTCACACACACACACACACACACACACACACACACACACACACACACACATATATATATACGTTACCATTCTATTCTGTAATATTAGTGCTCGGTGACCTTTACAAGTGAATTACAGCTGGGATATTTATTTATTTATTTACTCTACTTGTGTAGGTTCACTGCATGTTTATAGTATAAATAATTCACAGGCACTGCTTTGTGGTGTTGGATACAGACATAACAATGTCCTAGAGCACCCAGCAGCACATTAGCGACAGTTTCTTTCACTGGCAAAACCCTAGAAACGTTTCTACAGCACTAATATTGTGACAAATGGGACACGGAGCCATCATACCTCTTTGATATGCAGGAAGTCCTTAGCATCAAATGAGATGGCTGTTCCTGGCACAGGCACATCCTCATCCAGCGCTCCACAATAACTGACATTCGTCTTTACGGCAAAGGCCACCGCTTTGGCCTGTGAACCCATATAGAGAGCCATCAATAGAGCAAATCAACAACTTAGCAAACTGTGGTACAAGTTGCACATCCATTATAAACACACTATATCTATAAGTTAATCCTTTCGCTGACTACGACACATTTAACTGTATAATATGGAAACTTATTATGAGTAAGTGCTGCTTGATAGCATACGTTTATCCTTACTCGTTACTTTAATCCTGAACTTATACTGGTCTAATAAGCCCTCTAACAGCCTAGTTTCTGTGAGTATCATAAGTTTCACATGACCCAACAAACATATCTGTGGTTCAAAGTAATGCAGGCTAGTCTTCAATCATGCAACATCACCAACAAAATTTCAGCATTGTATTTTAATAAACTGCAAGGCAAATCACAACTGCAACATATCATCATGTGCTACCTTGCCCAAATTACGTGGCCCTACTGAATATCATCCTCTGAAACACCTAAACAGTAAAAACCATTTCACCTTTATGGTCATTCCCCTGTTAGCATTCATTATAAATGTATCACACAAGTATAGTGTCCTGGCTGCTCTAACCTTGGCCCTTTCCAGCTGCACAGCGGCCTGCTGCTCTCGCTCCTGCCGCCCCTGGCTCCCGCCCTCCTGCCTCTCCTCCTCCAACGACACATCCGAGTCGGACGGCCTGCTAGTGTAGGAATCAGCTGAACCCTGCAAGGAGAGAGCATCCAGCAGCGAATTACATATACATACAGAACCAGATTTAATTGGGTCCCCTGGAAGAAGACAGCTTTTACCTTGACCCCACCCACCAAGCATCATGTAAGGAAGAACATGTGTACATACCATGTATGAGGTGACAGTAAGTGAGAATGAGTCTATTTTTTTAGGATTTGTATTTTGTCCACTATTTCATCCTAAAGCAGCCCCAGATACATTTACATCAAAAGTATGAAATAACAATTCTGTGGTACCTGATCATTTTACCAGTCAACAATAAGTGGAGTTACTATGTAACTTAGTTTTGGAAGCTGGACCACGCCCCGATTACCTCTACCGACTATATTTACACCCCCATTCTCACTCCATTCCTGTGTTGAACAACATCACACCTACCACCTGAACCATATTTCATTTTTATCCCAAAGACTGGCGGGGGGCACCATTCATGCACAAGCGCCAAAGCCACCCAGAATTCCATCCCAAGCCTGAGTTAGCCCCCCGAATATGCGAATACGAATGTGATGTGGATATCCTGCAGTTCTGTCAGTAGGTAAAAAAATATCTCCCTGTCAGCCAATAAATAACATATGCTACACGATCATCTGTTTTATTTGCTGTTGCTACATAGGCTTCCTGAAGAGTAGGATTTTTGTTCCCATAGAGAAGGAATAGGATGAAAAAGTACATGCCAGTCTACTGAATTTCTGCTCGACCAACAGGCATCGTTTTGCATGCACTGACTCAGGGCGGACCCCCAACCACGACTGTAGTGTTGGTTCAACTGTCTACTTGACAGTCTCCCCCCCCCCCCCCCATACAGTCCTATTCATTTTTGGACACACCCAAACCTCATGGTTTCATTTAACCTACGCATGCCTCTATTTGTCGTTAATGCGCAACCATGCTGTGCTTCCTTCAGGAAATGCACTTTTGTAGTTAGTATAACTGTTTAATTCACAGCAGCCTCACCCTGAAAATTATTGCCCAAATTCACTAAATCAGAACTTAAGCTTCTAACCACACTGAAGCAAGAATAAGCAAAATATTCAACACTGGTAATCCATTTCAGAAAATGCAAACTCATACAAAGTACATACCCCAAACCAGCAAAATTGAACATCTGCATATTAAAATAAAAACACAAGACAAACCTTCCCCCAATAGTCAGGATTTACTTTGTTCTTCTGAGGTCAATATATCACAGCTATTATCTGGCCAAGACTTGGGAGCATTGCTTTTAGGAACTATGACATACTCTCAATGCTATTTCTCCCATCTAATTGTGGGACCTTTTAACGAAAACAAAACTAATGCAGTGTTGTAACTAATTGAAGATTTTTGTGCCGTACATTACTTTAGAATCATGTATTTAGAATAAACAAATTAGACCCTGGAAACTCATTGCAATGTTCTTTATACTGTGTCATTTCATGACAAACTGGACAATATAAATGCTCTAAAATTACTTTTTAACTTGCATTAATGTTTTTATTTTGACCTGTTAAGTTAATATTAGGGAGATTTTTTTGTTTTTTCAGTTTTATTTATTTACTTTGTTAAAATAAAAATAATTCTTGTATCTCTGCCCTTCTAACACACAACATGGGTCAGAATTAACCATTACGTGTTCACTATGGAATTTGATAGTAACTACTTTACTATGTAACTTACATTTGTAAACATTTGCAGCCAGAACATATTTACAAAACCTGTTTTTGTTAATGAAGTAAATAAATAAGAATTAAAATAATGATTTAAGGTCAAAAACAAGATTTTTAATGAACACTTGCAACATTAAATAATGAAATAAACTGATTTTAATAGATAAACCAAAGAAATACTCAGCAGTACATCCAATAACATAGAAAATAAATAAGGGTCAAGTTTGACCCATGTTGTACATTATGAGGGGTTTGTTTAGCTTGTGCATCAAAGAGTTAAACTTTCTACCCAAAAAAGTAAATACTAACAAATTCCAGTCCAGTCGAATTCACCTCTAAACTTTTACAAAGCAATAGAATCTACAACAGTATCCTACTACGTGCCACGACTATCTACTATCACTGCTACTAAAACCAAAACATGCAGTACCTTTTCAGGACAATGAAAGACTTCACAATACAAAATCTGAACATTTTCATCTGAAATTTCCATCAGGTCATCAGAAAACTCCATGATCACGACTCAGGAGACAAAGAAGGAGGCAAGACAGACTCGGGCTGTCCCAAGCACTCGGTCCTACTAAGATAGTCCTCGATTAATATGAGCTGCTCTTCTGGGTGGAGGTTTGGTTGTGATAATCCAGTTGGGAAACAACATTAGCTCAAGTCGGTGAAAGAAGCGATCGGGTCAATATCACATTAGGGAGAGAGAAAGCCTTGCAGTCGTCTGAAGAGAGGAAAAAAAAAACACCAACACGCTGCCCATGGCAAAGCACTTTTTTCCCTATTGCAGCAGTAGCTGCTCCACTCAGGCTTACTTCAGCAGGGACCCAATTGAGTCCAGCGAGTCCAATCACAAAACGCCTGATTCGGGAAACAAGAAATGCACAAGTATGCTTATCTTTCCCCCCCAGAAGTGATGATTCTGGGGAAAAAACTCAAATTCAAATGAACGCCTTTCATCCTCGATTTTGACAAGATAACAATGTTTTGCTGAAAATTGACTTCTTAGGGTCAGCGCTAAAAACCTCTCAAGGAGAAATTCCATCACAATTATTTGGATTTTGAGTGGCAATGTATTTTAAAATAATTCAAGTTTAATTAATAAATGTCTTTCATGTGTTTCTCACATGAAAGTGAGAAACTATTCGGCTCCACTGTTCTTACTTTGTTGTGAAAGTGGAAATGAAAAGACACAGAAGATATTATGATGAAAACAGAATTAACAAGATTGCTTAATATTATTTAGCACTTTGCTACCGGTTTAAATAAGTCAATTTCAGAAATTCAGAGACAGCTCCTTATTCAAGGCTGTGGACACAGTGTTTGTCATATTGGGAAAGTTAATTAACTAGGAATCACAACTGATTCGTTTAAAATATCCTAAATGAATGAATAAACAATGTGAACTTTAATTATAAACTGCTGCTACTAGCAGTCCACAATGACTTTTGTATGCTACCACTCTCTTAACAAACTCATAACTGGCAACTGCAGGTGGATAAAGGTTGATACAAATTCATATCTGAATGGCATGTTGAGCAGTACATCACTGCCAGTCTCTAAATTCAAATTTATTTCAAGTTATTTCTGGTCTGACATGCCATAAAACTGACAAAATGTTCATAGCCAGTGTACAAACAATTAGCCATAAACACATAAACACTATCCTTCCTTCAGTCTCTCAAACATGGGGACTCACACATGGGTGCACACTGTGATATATGCACTTGTGCACACACATGAGAGCACACATAGGTTACTACACCCATGTAGGCATATGTGTGAGTACCCATGCGCATGCACACGGCCGGATAAAAGACAGACTGAAAGAGCAAAGGTAAAAAGCAACAGAAGTCTATTTGGATAGCCACCCCAAATTACACATCTCTCTTATCCTGACAACCCACCGGATCAGCACAGGCAACATTATATCACACCACGTGTGACAAACGCGTACGCACACGCAGAGGCTGACTGGCTTTTTCCGTCCTTCCTCACGACGTTCAAGTGGGCCACCTAAACCATGTGACTCATTACATTCTACACATCATCACGGAACCTGCCTGGCTGGCTAGCGAAACTAGAATTAGGACGCTGGCCCTTTAACACTGCCAGCGTAAATGCAGCTTTCTGTTGCCAATGCCTATATCATGATACATAATGGAAGGTCTAGCTTAAAGGGCCAGCAGGTGCGTGGCTTCCTGACACTTTTATTCAGTATCTGCACGACGTACAATGCTTGGTTGTAGATAAATACATAGGGGGTTGTCTAGCCATCTTTTCAAAGAGAACAGCTTCACTATAAATATGTGTGGTCTCTCAGAAAGGTTGGCGCTGTGTGCTGTGGATAAATAAAAAGGCTCTGTTGAACGTGTCCCTACAGTACACCCACAGCGATCGTTCTGCTGCATCTCTGAACGTTGCATTACGGTGAATCTCCCAGGCCCTCTGTGTGTGTGTGTGTGCAGCACAGAAGAGCCAGTGCTCATCACACACACACAGACAACAAGGAAAGCAAGAAAGAGAGGGAAAGAGAGAGAGAGAAAACCAAAAGCGCTCACACTCACCGCCTCCGAGTCTTCAAATCCATGCAGGTACAAATTGTCATACATGGAGGTTTGCTATTCCAGAGAGCTCCTCTTCAAGAACAGAAAAAAGATGAGAGAGAGGAGGAGGTGTAGAGGAAGAGAGGGGGGAGGAGGGAGCCACCACCACTGAGAAAAAAAAAAGGGATCGATAGGGGGATGACGATCCTCTCCCTCACCAGAGGAAGAGGGGGGAAAAAAAAGCAGCAAGAGATGCCTATCGGAGAGCACAAGCAAGAGAAGAAGACAGAGGATGGAGATGAACGAAAGAGAGAGAGAGAGAGAGAGAGAGAGAGAGAGGAGTAAGGCAGGCCGGTGCAGAAGGCTTGGCCTGCAGGTTGGAGCAGATCCCTCGTTCAGCCTCCGATTCTTTCACATCCTCAGGCTGGGAGAAGCTCCCCGGAGGGTGCTTGACGCTGGCATTTCATCATCCCTCAACACACGCATACACGCGCACACGGCACGGCCCCGCGCACCGGAGAGAGACAGAGCGAGAGATAGAGAGACAGAGGGGGACAGATGAGAAGAGAGGGAGAGAGAAAAGGTATAGAGAGAAAGAGAGAACCCTTCCTCAATCTCAGCCTGATGACACACTTGGCTAGCTTGCTACTGATTGGCTGAGCCGGCTCCCAGTCAGCGCTGGTGCTGACGTGCGTTCTTCTTGGCTGGGAGCGTTAGATATTCCCCCCACCGTTGCGCTCCCCTCTGTACCCTGATGTGATTCGAATGTACAGTAATATGCCTCGTTCTCTCAATGCATTCATTCTCATCTCTCTTTCTGCAATGACCCCTTAGTGAAATCCACCAGTATGTTCATTGCTGTTATTTATGCGTGTTCTATAATTAGACTTGCCAAAAATAATACAGCGTTCACTACGCCGAATACGTGACATGCACTGATATATATATATATATATATATATATATATATATATATATATATATATATATATATATATATACACATACACATCTAACTGTAATCTATATCACAGACTATTTAGTTTTCTAATGTATGTATATATATATATATATATATATATATATATATATATATATATACATATATATATATATACACACACACACACACACACACACACACACACACACACACAATATGATGTGAAATTGCCATGTGTCAAATGCTAATTAAAAAAAATTATATGTAAAGTGTTTATATGTATACATATCAACAACATATAGAAAATATATCAAAACACGAAAATGTGTCGCCATAGTTCCTCTGTTCATTCCTAACAGGCTTTGCTGCTCAGCTCTGCTAAATCAAATCTGCTAAAATGTGCTGAATGTGATCACGTTTTATTACAACCACCAAATGCTACACGGACCAAATGTCAAGTGGTGATCACACAAGCTCAACACGCCCACCAGAAATTAAGCTTGCAAGAACAACAGTAAGACTGTGGAAGCAGCAGCCCCATATACTACCCCATATACTAATTTAGAATACGGGTACAACACAAGAAAATAAACAGCACTTGTTATTCTTTTTGTTACTGAACTATCAGTTTTGGTCCCAAATCATGTTTTCACATTTTCTGTCTGTCGCAATGAACACAGCACTGCACCAGCCATCAAACCACAAATGCACTGATGGAATACTTTGGTTTAGGTTAGTTGTTTACTGGCCTGGTCTGAGCTAACCAGAATGTCTGCTAACACTGTGATAATTCTACTCCCAGTTTACTCAAAAGAGCTGTAAGCCAAGCCAAAAATGCCCAGGATTGCCTCTGTTATTAGGAGTCGGCACTAGAACTCACTGTCCAAATATGTAAAGAAAGAAGAATCAAAAATAAGCAGAGAGGACTAAGCAGCTGTAGCAGAGTAACTGGGCTCACCTGTCTGAGAATAAAGCTGGTAGAAGTGGTGCTGCCATCTGAGCGTTTCAGTCGGCTCCGTCTCGAGTATGTTCCTCTGTTTACCTGTGGAGGCAGCAAAGAGAATATTTGGGAAAGATGGGCAGAGAAGAGTTTGAGAGTGGAATCAAAATTTCTATATGGTTGTTTATGATCCAAATGTGACCAAAAATGTGATGTGATGTCTCAGGAGGCCGCAATTTAATTTTTTTTTATCTCTTTAAACTTTTATGTACTTAAATGTGACTTATGTCAATGTTACATTAATCAAAACATGATCAAAATGTTCAGAGTGTTGAGTCTTATTACAATTTCACAGTAATGTGTAGCTCAAATTTGCAAAAATGTTTAAAATAATCATTAAAACAGTTACTATTCCACTATTAGTATTACTAATAACAACAGCCAGTCAACCAGTTAGAGTCAGTCACCCCTGGCACTAAGACTTCAAAGCCATATTCGAGTGGGATTACTATTATCTGGGGATGTAATGTAATTTCACTGAGTACTGACAACTTTCATGATTTTAATTCAGTACGAATCTGCCATGTTTGTAGTTTTGTCTGACTAGTAGTAATTCCAGAGTAATTTACCTCCTCATAGATCCTTTATACTTACGAATCAGTCACATTATCGGACCTCCTCAGGTCAAACCAATCCCGCTCGATTGGGTTTGTGTTTGCTGACAAGGTGAATGTACACATAAACATACTTGTGAGCGTGGTGTTGTACAAAAGCTCCTTATGCTGCCATTATTGTTTATCTGGTTGCCAACTGTTAAGGTTCCTGATTAAATCCGTAATACAAGCATCTCTACTAAAAGCTGTGTTTGTTTCAGTGCAATCAATCAATCACTCTGTAATTATAGAGACTAATTTCTAATTAATAACATTACAAATTAGTTTCTCTCCATGTATGCAGTCTCTGTTGAAAACTTAAGGCAAATCACCAGAGGTCATATATTGCAATATTATTATGACACTTGCATGAAAAATACAATTTCATTTACATTTTTACAAGATTTACACAACACAATCTAGAAAGTATTTTTGACTGTAAATTGAGCTTCTATATAAAAATATCAAATGTATATAAACAAAACATCAAATGTATATAATGAAGCGTACATTTTATTTTTCTATACAGCTTTACTACAAAACAAAACTCTGAAGATTAACCACAGTCAAGATGTTCAGCAAATGTTTTTAAAATTAATAATTACAGGTTAATTAAGTCTTGCCCAGTGACTTATAATGGTTTAACAGTGGTGTTCATAGCATTCTGGAGCCAATCCCAGCGTCAATGGGAGAAGGTCGGGTACACCATGGACAGGTCGCCAGTCCATCGCATGGCCAACACACCCCCAACCTCACGCACACACTCACACCTATGGGCAATTTAGAGTGAGTGATCAACCTGTGAGAGTGAGTGTTTGGAATGTGGGAGGAAACCGGAGTGCCCTGAGGAAACCCACTCAAGCACGGGGAGAACATGCACACTCCACACAGAACGTCTTACTGTGAGGCGACAGTGCTGACCACTACACCACTGTCAATACATTTGATCAATAAACAATCTGATGTACTGTTCGCTATTATCTATAATTCAGAACCATTTGTCACTTGTGTTTGCATACAGAGGAAACAGACCTCCACGTTTAACCAATCAGTGCAGTGAAAGACTCACATATACACACACTAGTAAACACACACACACTAGGGGGGCAGTTAGTACACTTGCCCTGAGAGGCGGGCAGCCTCATACAGGGTTAGGTGTCTTGCTCAAGGGTACTTCAGTCATGTCCTGTCAGTTTGAACCATTGACCTTCCGATCGCAAGGCTGCTTGCCTAACCTCTAGCCCACGACTGTCCTTTACAACAACAACAAAAATAGACTTTTTGTACTTAAAGTTTTTTGGTGCATCAGTCATAACAATGCACAAATATCACAATGCTAAATTCATTGCTGAATTCACAAACACGATGCTAAATTCATGTATCACTTGCAGCACAGTGCAATACATTTTGGATATAGTGTTATAAAAGAGATGCTAAATGCTGATTTAGTTTACTTAGTATTTTTGCATTTTTAGTATTTTTTAGTGGTCACATAAAATAAAAACAAATTATAGAAACAAATGTTTTTACTAAATGCTGCACATGTGTGTTTGGGAAATATGTAATTATTGTGGCTCATTATAATAAAAATGTTTAGATTGCTTTGAGTTTACCTCTAACAATAATTAAACTGAGAATCAAATGTTTTCTGTGCAATGCTGAAGTTGGGTTCCTATTTACCACCATCTCACACAAATGTTGAATGATAAAGTATGAATTCTTCCCTTCAAATCTTCATGATCAACAAATTTACAAGCAGGAATTTGTATACTTATTCTAACGGAATAATTTTAAGCAATTTCCATTAATACTACTTTTTTAGAATAAAATGCTGTACTATGTTTGAGTTTAAAAATTACATTTTATTTAACTTTGCCAAATACAACACCCTCAATTACATCACTGTGCCATCCAAATGTACCAGCATTGAGATAGGAAGGGACTGTTTCAATTCACTCCCCCTTTTCATAAAGACTCAGTCAGAGACTGCCTCAGTCAGAGACTGCCTCAGTCATAGACTGCCTCAGTCAGAGACTGCCTCTACCAGTCTCGTTTCTAAAGCTTTGCCAACCAGACTTCAAATAGATACTCTCTTAGCTTTTCTTTGGTGTTTAGTTTATTAAATATTATTATATATTATTAATTATTAAAGTGCAGATACTGTTTGACCAGAGGAGGACGGATCTCCCCTTGAGAGTCTTGGTTCCTCCCAACGTTTCTTCCTCTAGTCTGGAGTTTTTCCTTGCCACTTTCGCCTCTGGCTTGCTCACTGGAGGGTTTATGCTGTACCTGTCTGTTTTCAAACATTGTTGTAAAAACGCTACACAAATAAACTTGAATTGAATTGAAAAAATACCCTGTTACTTCAGAGGGGGCAGTAAAATACAATATGCAAGGAATCTGCCATCACCTCAGCTCAAAAGCACCGACTGTAATGACTTGAGAACCTCCCCATGCCCGGTTCTCTAAAGGTTTATACCATGTAGCCCCTCCCAACTGGCCTAGTCCCTTTCTCTCCCTCACCTGAAGCAAAAGTCTGTCCATGAATAGCAACATTAACCTCAGTGGGATAGGTTAATTAGTAAGTCCTGATTTGATCCATTTTTGGCAGTCTCCTGGGCTCTCCGCTGGTGTGAGCCTACACGCTGGCTGCTCATTCTTCTCCAAGTTTGTTAAACAGGGCCACCTCAAACTAGGTCAGTGTGCTCATTTCACAAAGGCCGTCATAGAGGTTGTTCCCTCCAGTGATCATTTACCAGGGTATAAAGCAGGGTACACAGGAAATACAAGCGATCCCCCCACCAAGTGCAGTGGCTCTAAATCCAGGTGTTGGGGCAGCCAGCCTTGTACACTTACGCTGAGCTAAACTCGGGAAAGGAGTGTTAATGAGCTGAGGAGTTGAATCAGATGTATCTGAGAAGGAAAACCGTAAAAGGTACAAGGTCTCTCACGGTTCCTGGGCTAAGTTGTGGAAAAGAAATTGCCACAGTCCGTGCAAATTAAATTGAGCTCAACAAAATCTCCAGTGAGAGATTTTAGAGCTGGATATGTGACGTTACGATGAAACATTAATCCCTAATAATGAAATTATGAACTAAATCTAAATGGTTTGTCATTTAAAACCGTGATATACATCTTTAAACCTGTCTGTGCCCTGTAGCCTACCTTTACACAGACTCACAGCTGTGAATGTAATATTGCAGTCTTCAGAATAAAACTATATATCTCTTTTTATTGTTGTTTTTCAGGTTTTGCCATCATTTAAAAAAGTCTGGTTACAGACAAAAGTCTGGTTACACTGACTTGCATTAACAGCAAGGTATGTTTTTAATTTCTCCTGCAATTCTTTCTTTTTTTGGAGCTTTTGTTATCTAAAGCCTAAAAACACACTAGCAGAATAGTCTAAAACACACTTAGGCTTCACTGAACAACAAAATAAAGACTCAGGATGAAGTAAAAGCAGTTGACAAAGTAAAAGCTAACAGTATGTAGAAAAATCTCCACAGAATGAACCTAGAGCTCCTCAGTACATCCAGCATCGATTAGCATAGAAGCTAAAGTTTGTTAAACTCTATTTATGTGTGTTTTAGATTCTGTTAGTCTAAAATAAAAAGCTAACAGCAAAGTAGACCATGTTAGACACAAAGAATGAACCTCAAACTCCTCAAACGAAGCAGTTAAGTTAGGTTAACTGAAGGAGAATCTTTTATATATCGTCAAAAAGTAAAACAAGCAGCTCCAGAATCGCAACTTTCCAGGAGAGGAGAAAAACTGTCCCTACTTTTAATGCAAGTCAATGGAACCAGAAATCTTTCCAAGCTTTTTTGTAACATTTCTTTTGGTCCAATCGTCATGGAATGATTAAATAATATAAAGGACAGTTGTTGTGTTTAACTGATGAAGAAAAATAAAAATAGAGAAAATTTTAAGATTGATGTTTTTGTTTGGTCAGCAACGAAATGTGAGTCAACTGTCTTCACCGACTGACCAAAAATAACTCGTAGTAGAAGTTATAATTTATTCCTGTGGAAAAACTTTATGAAAACTTACACAAAACTGATGGTAACTGAATTACGCGGCTCTGACAACAACCCAACAGCCGCCCTCAGGCTGCTTCCCCACGGCGTGTCCACTCACAGGCGAACCCTACCTGGAATATGGGCGCCTGGATGCCCTCTCCGATCTTGTTCCTGATGTAAATGTGTCGAGACATCTCGGCCAGCACATCGGTCCAGATGGGGGGCTGCCCTGCCGGCGCTGCCCACTGAAAGGTCGGCGGGTTGCGGACTGCCTGCTCCAGCTTCGATGATCTGGGTTTCCCGCCGTTGAGAGCCGTTTGCCGCCTCGCGCCACAAATGCAGCTCGCGCGCCCTCGCCGTCACTGTATGAGTGAGCGCGAGTTCGTCAGATGTCCGACTCCGAAGTGAATCGTTATTTTGAACCGATTCTCTTTTAAATGAATCGCTCGAATCGATTCGCAGGTGAAACATTGGGTTAGTTTTACAGCATCTACACACACATTGCAACATAAGACAAGAGATAACACTTTATTAATCTTTATTGGACAAGAGAAGACATACACTATATTGCCTAAAGTATTCAATCAACCATCCAAGTCATTGAATTCAGGTGTTTCAATCACTTTTATGTCCACAGGTGTATAAAACCAAGCACCTAGACATGCAGACTGCTTCTACACACATAAGTGAAAGAACGGGTCACTGTCAGGAGCTCAGTGAACTCCAGCGTGGTACCATGCCATCTGTCCAACAAGTCCAGTCGTGAAATTTCCTCAAATATTCCACTGTCAACGATCAGCTTTGGATGGAGTGGTGTAAAGCATGGTGTCACTGGACTCTAGAGCAGTGGAGACATGTTCTCTGGAGTGATGAATCACGCTTCTGCGTTTGGCAATCCGATGGAAAAGTCTGGATTTGCCGGTTTGGTTGAGGGGGGATTATGCTATGGGGCTGTTCTTCAGAAGTTGGGCTCGGCCCCTTAGTTCCAGTGAAAGGAACTCTTAATGAGATTTTGGACCATTTCATGCTCCCAACTTTGTGGAAACAGTTTGAGGACGCCCCTTTCCTGTTCCAAAGACATGGATGAGTGAGTTTGGTGTGGAAGAACTTGACTGGCCTGCACAGAGTCCTGATCTCAACCTGATAGAACACCTTTGGGATGTATTAGAGGAGAGACTGCGAGCCAGAGCTTCTCATCCAACATCAGTCTGACCTCACCAATGGTCTTCTGGAAGAACGGTCAAACATTCCCTTAAACACTCTCCTAAATTGTGTGGAGAGCCTTCCCAGAAGAGCTGAAGGTGTTATAGCTGCAAAGGTTGGGCCGACATCATATTAAACCCTATGGATTAAAAATGGGACGTCACTTAAGTTCATATGAGTGTGAAGGCAGAAGAGCAAATATATTGGACAATATGGTGTACATTAAACCTCCTATTATATTATGGGTCAGTTTTACTAATTTCCACTTTGTCTGAATTACTGCTTATTAAATATTGTTTATTAAATACCTGTTAAAATGGTATATATACACCACATGTTCTTAGATTTTTTAAAATCTTCTGAGAATTTCTAATTAAGTTTCATTGTTTTGATTTGAGCATTTGCTTGTTTTTCAGTGCATTAAAACTGTGCGGGTCATTTTGACCCATAACATTATGAATGTCATTTTTTGTCAACTTAATAGGAGGGTTAAACAGAATAAAATAAATAAATTATGTGTTACAGGAAAGCTATTAACCACATATATGATGATATTGCACTAATAGACATATTACAAGATAAAGAGAGAGACATATCTGTATACATAACTAAGCTTGTAGAAGACATTAACAAGGGCAGCATAAGTATTATTGCACTAAGAGAGATATGAGGTAATAAAAAACAAACAAACAAAAATATAATATAATATAATATCAATAATTAGATTATTATTGGTGCCACAAAGACAACAGCAGTCGGTCTAGAGAGCAGAAATAAAGTGAAACTGTAGCCGGTCTAATAAAAATAACATAGTACATAAGACAGCATAATAAATAATAACATAAATCTAAATATAAACTGGGCGTGTAGCAGTGAGTGTAACTCAACACAGTTTAAACAGCAGCAGATCAGTGATTTCACTGCAACAAGACAAAAATATTCCAGTGATCTTTTACAACGTAACCACATAAAAACAGGCCAGCTGTAGAAGTGACCTCCGAGGACTTTCCCTCATAACTGACCTTCTCTTTGTGGTCAGTGGTTGTCCCAGTTTGAGTTTGACTCCATTAATGAGCAGAGGCATCAGAATCCCTCACTGAACCAAATGCCATTCTATGGAGGAGTTGACTTGGGAATCAATGATCTGTTCTGAAGAATCGACTCAATGAACTGAATCAAACTTCCCATCGCTAATGTGAATGGAAGGAAGGACCTGCACCCGCAGTGTACCAGTCTGTTTTAGAGCTGGGGATGAAAAAAAAAAATTTAGATTAAAGAGTCAATTAACATCAAAGTAGTTGTTAACGCTAATGTCAGTGATTTGTCCAACAGTGCCTAAACCGAACAAGATCAGAAGAAATACACACACTGACCAGCAGGCCACCCAAGTTGGTCATGCTGGTTGACCAGTATACCAGCATCCAAAACACAGCATATTGTCACATACATGGCTGCTGTTTACACTGTGTGAAATTTCATAATGAATGGACCAAGAGAAATGCTCCAAAATCACTTGGACAAAAATCTGGTTCCATTGACTTACATTAAAAGAAAAGTGTGTTGTTCTCTCCTGTAAAGTTGGTATTTTGAAAACACTTGTTTTTCTTTGCACAGCGACGATATGCTGATTTTATGCTGTTGACCCAGCGTATTAACTTCCACTGCCACTGACCTGCATGCCAGCATCCAAAACACAACAATATTATCGCCGCTGTCCAAAGGAAAAACAAGCGCACCCCCCAAAAAAAGATGTTTTTACTTTAAATGTAAGTCAATGGAACCAGATCCCCTCATCCCCCTCCCCCAAGTTATTTTGGAGCATTTCTATTGGTCCGTTCATTATTAATTCTTCTCACAACGTAAAGGACAGCTGTTCAAATGACAAAGAAAAATGGACAAAAATGAAGATACATGTTTTTCTTTGAACAGCCACGTTATGCTGGTTTGATGGTGACCAGCCAGACTAGTCTTAAGCTGGCTTTTCCAGAGCATCTTAAAACTAAAAGCTTGAATAAACATCACTGCGGCTACGTATGTTTCCTCCGACTGTTTCAAGAGTCTAAAAAAAATGTCTTTTATTCAGGTTTGCAGTGAGTTACTGTACATGTCTCCAGATAGTGGGCCCAGGACAAGAGGAAGTGGTCCCTCTCTTGTGAAGACCCAACAAGTGCTTTAAAGTGACTAGTAAATAAATGTAGTGGTGGCCAGTTGGTAGTAATACATAGCATTAATAATCCAAAAGCAATATGGTTTACCATACACCATGTGGAAACCTTCCATAATTACATGGTTGAGATGTAAACTAAGTTATTCAGACTGGTTTGGTGTGAAATACTAACAGTTCTGGAGAATCTTGTTCACAGTGGTGGTGATAAGAAGCAGACGTCCATCTCAAAAAGCTTATTGCATTAACTTGTTATAAATATTGAGCCTGATGACACATCAGCCTTGTTGTACGCTGGTTTTGTGGGCAAAAAATGGATTTTTCATCTATGCTCAATGGAGGAATACATGCAGGGTGTTTAAAGGCAAAATAGTCCCCTAATATAACTGTATAACTTTTCAGATTTACCACTATTTTACCATCATTACCACTACATACCAAAACTCAGAAGGTGTATGTAGGTTCACTAGTGGCTTTGGATAGTAAATTAAATGACTATATTTGTTTTGTAGGTATCGCAATAGTGGGTTCCCATTATCACCATTGTAGAGAAATCTGAGCCAGCAAGCTTCCCCATAAATAAACCAACACACAGCAAAGCACTATAAATGACTTTGTTTACATCCCAAGCACAAAAGTATGCAAACATTAAAAAAGGGCTTCCCCCACATATATCCAACGTCATTCCAATGGCCAGGAGATTAAGCTTGTTTGTAGTATAAATAAAGCTATATTCATATTTAGTTTCCCTATTGATCTTGAAATTCAGAGGTTGTGGGATGGAGTGTTCACAAGACAATAGGTATCTGCCCCAGAACAACCTTTGGAAATGATTTTCCCATAGAAGGAGGAAAAAACAAAGGCTTAGACCTGGAATTCTATTCCACCTCTGGTATGTATCATAAACAGTTGTCTTCCTTATAGCTTAAGCGTATAAAAAAAGGAAACTTGTGTTACGGTAATATGACCTACACAAAATAAATAGAATGATAGACGTTTGTTTATTACATTTTCCCACAAATGTATTTGTTGTTGTTGTTTTATATATTAACTGTATTGTTGTAGTACATTTGTCATATAAAACAACACTAAGCTCTAGTATCCAGTTATAAAAGCACAAACTGAATATGGGCTACAATGTTAAATGGTTGTTTATAATCTAATTGGTGAGATATAATCAGAGTCATTCAAGCAAGCTTAATCTCCTGGCTACTGGACTAACGTTGGATGAATGTAGGTGAAACCCACTGATTTTTCAAAATGTCTGCATAATTCAGTGCTTGAGTTGTAAACAAAGTCATTCAGAGTAACAGAGGTGTCAAGTAACAAAGTACAAATACTTCAGTACCTTACTTAAGTAGAAATTTAGCTTATTTATTTTGGTATATTTATTACTCCTATTTCATTTCAGCTTGTTTTCATTCATGTCCATTTACATTCCAGTAAAGATTATTGATAACATGTCTTTGAAGTTTGACTTCATTACAATACTTATAGACAACTAGTCATCATATCTTCTGCTCCATGAAACACATGTTAATGTTCAGTAGTAACAGATATGCTTCTTTAATATATTTACATTGTACTAAACTACATTCATGTTCAATGGACGTATATGAGCTGAAACAGGAAGCCCAGCGCATCCCAAATTTATCAACATTAACATTTTAATATAACATTATAGTCATTATGGCTTTTAGAAGAATGGGGTTTTTGGGGAGATGGGCTAGTGCACTATATACCTGTGGTGCGGCCTAAGCTTTTGTCCTTAATGGTATTTTTTTCTTACATTACTTTTACTTTTATACTTTAAGTTGTTCTGAAAGCAGTACTTTTACACTTTTACTGGAGTAAAAAGCTTGAGTTGATGCTTCAACTTCTACAGAAGTATTTTTAAACCCTAGTATCTATACTTCTATTGAGTAATAAGTGTGAACTTTTGAAACCTTTGCTTAATTGCAGAGAAACTTCAAAATCAGGTTTCTCCACAGTGGTGGCGAATGGAACCAGGGGTTATGGTACCTACAATGTAAATGTTGCCATTTTATTCACAATCCAAAACAACCAGTGAACCTACACAAGCTGTATGTTTTAGGTTTTAGTTTTATTTATAAGTATTTCATGTAACATCATTTCACTTGGTAGCTTTCAGAAGCATGAGCTGCTTCAGATGTCTGGTTCTCATCACCACCAGTGCAAACCACCCTGAATCTTTGTTTACAACTAAAAGATTATATGACAGTTATTCTGATCAATTGAATCTCTTTTTAATAGGCTCATATGTCCAGTTATTCAGTGTGCCATGGATTTTCCAAATGTATGCAGTGCGATGGATGAGTGTTCTCAGAGATCTTCAATTGCTGAGAGATGAATCAGGATCTGCTCTGGGTTTTGTTTCAGACACAGCGCAGTGCAGACCTCTGCTGGTGCTCGCAGGAGCACACATACGCCTGCTCCGGGAGCCGAACGCAGCTTTACATGAGAATTCCTGAAACACCAGTGCATAACTAACTAAATATTATAAGTCAGGCTTTGTGATACAGATGAACCCTCCATCAGAAACAGCTGATAATGACAGCGCAGGTCATGATACAAAATCATTCTTTCATTTTTTGCTAATTACCATATAATTATTAATATTGAACATTGAATAAGGCAATGATCATGTTAGATATTAGTATTTTCCTCTGTTATTTTTTATGTTTCTAATGTATTTATGTTCCAAATGCGTATAACATCTGGTCCACTTCTGACACAGATACAGAAGTGTTGCCTACTGGCACATGTTATGTGAGCCAAAAGAAGTGAAGGCTGAGTTGTGGCCCTATATTAACCTTGAGTTATGATTTAACTAGGGTTAGGTTGTGGTGGAGTTCTGGTCCCCAGTAAAACAGAACTGCCGTCCAGGTTTCACTTCTTAGTGAGTCTAAAATAATTTGGGCTCCTAATGTTGCCTCATGTACATTCATGGCCACACTAAGAGCGAACCACTTCATTCAAACCAGTTAGTACCCAGTATCAGTAATACCAGCATCCTTACTGGCCAAAACTGACCCCTTGTCAGTAGGGAACCGTGACCCTTTAGTCTCGGCCCTCCTCCCACCCTGATCATACAGTTAAGCTCGCCCACTTAGAGGGAAGATATGATTGGTCAGTTTTACTGTCATTTGAAATCGGTATGGCGCTGAATTATAAATGCCTGGCCCCCTCTGTACATAAACAGCGGGACCACCAATCACCCTCACGCTCCAACACAGATTAAATAGACACATTTGAATAATTTATTTGCTGTAATTGTTTAGATGTTAATTGTCAAACTGTAAGTAGATAAAATAAAATTATATATGTGTGTGTGTGTGTGTGTGTGTGTGTGTGTGTGTGTGTGTGTTATGAATATTTTAGGCCATGGCAGTGGCCTAGAGGGCCATGACGGTTCCCCACTGCCCCTTGTATTTCATGCATGCCTATTTTATGCTATTCTTTTTGCCCAAAGTTTTTGTTGGTTGTTATTTCATCATCTTTTTCTTATAAAATAATGATAAAAAAATAAACATAAAGAAATGAGGTCATTAAAACTTTCAGTTAATGCCACTTACAACAGGAAAAGTTAAAGTCCGGCCCCTTTCCTTCAAATCCAGCTCTCGAATGCCTTTTAAAGCAAGACCTTTAACAGGCAATGCTGGACAGTGGTAACGGGTAACCTACGGATACAATGACCAGCAGCCATGGCTGGATTACTGACCGGGCCAGTGGGGCCAGCGCCCCGGGCCCAAAACATTTTGCGATGCCTATCAACATTTATGATACAATATATTTTTATTTCCGAGGGCCCTCAATTTTAAGGATCGTCTGACTATTAGGGACTTTGACCCCAGGGCCTCTTGGGGGCCCTAGCCATGCTTTTGGGCCCCTTATGAAAATGGACGAGGCGTTGTGGCAATGCTCTGACTTCTGCTTCTGGCTAATAGGGGTCCTAGGAAAGAGGGGGGCATAATTTTAAAGGGCCCTGGTTACGAGAGCCCTTACCAGGGGGCCCTAGAGAAGAGCAGGGCATCCCATTAGAGGGCGCAGGTTGGGCAGCAGGGCAACTCTTTGCCCAGGGGCCCAGACTATCCTTAATCCGGCCCTGTCAGCAGCAAAGTGGAAAGCTACAGTTCGGCTTTGAGAGTCTTCACTGCAACAAGCATCCATAAGCCGTATGAACGGGAACGACAGCGAGAGGTTACTGAAACCCATGACTGTACATGGAGTGTTAAAAACTTTATACTAAAACAGAACAATTCCATCCAAAGAAAAACATGTCTCTCCATTTTTTAATATTCTACATCATTTGAACACATAAGCTGTCGTTTACATTGTGCAAAACATTTCGTGATGAATAGACCAATAGAAATGCTCCAAACTCAAATGGGAAAAATCTGGTTCCAGTGACGTACACTGAAAGTAGAGACGGTTTTTATTTTCCCCTGTAAAGTCATCATTTTAGATATGCATGTTTTTCAATGGACAGCGATGATTTACTTTTAATCACTAGTCAAACACGCTGGCCGGTACGTCTTTTAACAGTTTTACCCACACGATCATAATATTTCTTATTAAAACATAAAAAAAACATGTTCATATTCAGTGTGTTTCACTGTTGACATTTCTTAAACTGACTTTCAAGCGTGTGCGGCACATTTACATTAAACGAAGGGACTGTAACCTCTAACTGCTGTACAGTCGGTTAGTTTTTAAGCACAGCGTCCACTTACTGTCCACTCTACTGGACATTCCTACCTTGTTGGTCCACCTAGTAGATGTAGAGCCAGCGCAAACCAAAGAAAAACATGTATTTCCAAAATGGCAACTTCACAGGAGAGAACAAAAGGCTTCTGTACTTTTAATGTAAGTCAATGGAACCAGAATGTTTTGTATTTTTTAAATTATAATAGATTATTTTTGAGTATTTCTATTGGTCCATTCACCATCCAATTTTCACACAATGTAAACACAACTGCTACATTCAAATGATGTGGAAAAATACAAAGACTTGTGTGATGAGTGTGTGTGATGACCAAAAGTTTGGGATCACAGTGAAATGTTCTTGTTTTAATGGAGTATCTTCTTCCTCAACACAACAATGGACTGACGGGTCTCTAAAGAAAGTTGTTTCTTTCTGGTCATTGTGAGTCGGTCAGCAAGCCATCAACTGCTGATCTTCAGATACTAAACTAACCTAGAATGTTGTTCCCTTTTATACTCACTTATTAGTAGAATGTTTTTCAGCTGTGATCACAATTGAGCAAGAGTGTCCAAACAACCAATTAGTCCAATAACATCCTTAACTTAGATTGGCAGCCGTACCAGGAGATTTAGACAAAGGACTGAGAATTTCTGATAATAGACTATATGTAAAATAAGCCTCTATACAAAAATAGACTTTAATACAAACATTTTTATTCTTTAAAAATCATCTGATACACTTACACTAATAGTAAAATGGACAGTATTGCTTGTGTATCGCTTGAAAATTGCATGAAATTAAATTCTAAAGTGATATATATATATGTATACACACACACACACACACACGTCTCATCACATACATACATCACAGTCTTTGCCTTATCAATAAGTATACTTTCACCAGTACCATCACCAGTAAGAACACCAAATATTATACATATATACATTATATATACATACATACATAATATATATATATATATATATATATATATATATATATATATATATATATATATATATATTAATATATATATCCTGGACACCCCAGACATTGTATGAATGTATTCAGTTCCTTCAGCAGCAATCTTGATTTATCTTAATGAAGTACTGAGCAGTCAAAGCAGGTATTAGACGAGAACTGTAAATAATACTGGGTTGTTTCCACAAGGAGAAGCTTGGAAAGGGTTAAATAAACACACTGACGTATGTAAAAGCACTACTTACTCTATTAATACTGTTTAAATATTTAAATAATTAAGAGTTTCATAAAAGATTTTGAGTCACGTTCATGTTGTCCACAAGTCTTGCTTGAAGAAGTCTATGTACCATTAGAACTTCACGTGAGTAGAAGCAGGTGGTTCACAGTTATAGGCTTCCATTACTTGTTAGGGGCATAAATAAAACATTAAGTCTCAGAGACTAAACGGGTCCTCATAGATCACATGATTAGTTTGTCGTTTGATCAATCTAAATATTCACAGCTTGGTTTGTTGGTTTGTCTTTCAGGGCCACTCAGCCCGCAGGCAGTGGTTCTATCCCTTTGTAGAACAGAGCTGCTATTGTTTCATATCTAGCCCGGTCAAAAGACTGTGGTGATGACCCACTGCCCACACATCACACTTTCGTCTTTCATCCAGTTGTGCTTTGAACTCACGGACTCACACACACACACACACACACACAAACATACTGACAGGAGAGAAACGACTGGACGAGGAGGCTTTCATTCTCTTTTTAATGGCATCAGATATTGATGACGGCATATTGTACAGCAGAGCTCTGTTTTCAAACAGACACTGTAGACACGTCTAAGAAGGCTTAATAAAAGATACAAGTTCGGTAAAATAGAAATAAATACAAATCAAGTTCAATCCAAACGTCCGTGAGCGGAACGGCTTTAAATAATACATTACAGTTTCATGAACACGGTAATTAATAAAAAGAAAATAAAAATAAAAGAAGAAGAAAAAGAACTAAACAAACAACGTTACAAATAGCAGAGTAAAAATCCTGTCCCGAGTGAAAAGAACTTGAGCGAATGCAGCAACGGTGAAATCTCGTTTCACAGTCGGTCTGATGCTTGTCAGCTTGAGGTTGATACAGTGACGCGAGTGCTGGACAATAGTGAGCTTTGCTATGCTGACTAAAGCCACTCTGTCCATGATATTTACATACACGGATGGCGGGTGGCAGTGCGGCACACAAAAACAAGCAATGCCCTGGACATCACAGACGGTCAATGCACAGGATATGGCGTATTAAACTTGAAACAGCGGTACATGAGGATCCTGCATTTACTTGCAGTCGTTCCATTTTACCTTCATATAGAAACGTTGAAGCAAGTGGGCTATTCTAAATGATCGAGGGGGATCAGAGGGGATTAGAAGGTCTCTGAAGGGGTATATGTATTAGGGTGATGCAGCTCAATTGATCATTCAGAGTGGTTTGGTGTGAAATGGTTCATTGTAGAGAAACTCGTCAACCCAGAATTCCCTACAGATGTATACAAATTAAAGTACAGACATTTCTTGATATTCCAAACCTACAGTCCAGTGAATCTAGTGAGTCCAGTGAGTGTTGATTAGGGTGAAATAGTGTTAAACCAAGACCAAAAGCAGTTCTTATTAGGTTCTGACATATTTCCATCTCAGGACTTTACCCCACGTTTCCTCCCGCTTTAGTTTTTCTACTTACTTTCATTAAACCACCAGTCAAAATTTTGGACACGCATCCACAGGTTGTTCTTATTAGTGCTATATTAATAGTAATAATATTAGTGAATAACTGTGAGGAGATCTAAACTATAAAATAAGAGGTATGGAATTTTTCCTGGAGCAGAATAAAACATCTGGTTGTGTTTAAAGAATGTTTAGAGGGTCTTTTAGAAATGAGCTCATTTGCTCTGATGCAGGTTTACATACTTTGAACATTCTGACCAGCAGCTTCATGAGGAGCCACCTGAGCTGCTTCTCTAACAGGACTGAAGAAGATAGTGTAGATGCTGAGATCTTGTTCTGATAAACAGGTTTGGGGGTTTTATAGCTCTTATTAAAATATACATTGTCATTTTTACATTTAAATACAGTCAAATGTTTGTTTTAGAGATATTTTTGTACATGGGCTCCAACTTTAGTATTTAAACTTTCATTTCAACACATTCAGATCTTTATACTTAACCAGTTAAAACCATATATATTTGAATTTGGTGTGTGTGGTAGTGTTTTAACTGGCTGACAGAATTTAGCTTGAGGCCCATGCAAAGAAAAATAACACAGTCAAAGGAGGTTTCATTCGGTCCACAATGTTTTCTTATGCTATTTGTACATGTTAAATTCATAGTTTAGGGTTACAAAGTGAATAAAAGATCATTAAGGAAAGTTTATTCTGATTAAAACAATTTGGGATGTTGTTGTTGTACTTTGGGTGACGGGTCGGTTTGGGCGGCTTTGGTAAGTTTCTCTAGAAGCCAGCATCTCACAACAAACCACTCTGAATGAACTTAATGGTGTAACTAGGCAGGAACCGGTAAAACATGGTAAAACTACAGCACAAGTGACACAGGCTCGTATGTGTGTGTGTATACGGTCAGCAGTGGTCAGGGGAGGTAGATGGTGCAAACAGAAGATCTCAAAAGAAATCCCAACATACCAGCATCGCATGAGGGGGCTGGAGAGGAAGGACAGGTTCGTGTATGTGCTCTGAGTCAGCTCTGGAGCAGTGACGGCCTGAAGACCAGAGTGGCTGACTGCTACTAAACCACACAGCTGCAGTGGAACACAGTACCAGTCAAAAGTGTGGACACACCTGATCCAATGTATGTGTTAAAGAGAATTTAAACTGCAGGCTTGAATGAAGAGGTGGATGTATATGTAAGCAGTTATTCCTCCTCTCAGCTTCCTCCCGAAGCAGTTTGAGAGAACGCCCAGAGTATGTTAAGCAGTATCGAAGCTAAAGGGATGGACTTTAATCGGAAATATCTGAATCTAAAACGCTGAATGCTTTTTAGTCACAGCAGAATTCCTTGTGCTGTTTCTGCAGTCCGACTGATATTAATATATTGTGGCTGATATTGATACTGATATGACACTGATGACTGCATTAAGGAGATAAAAACTCTGAAAACACAAAAACATTTATTACAGTTGTAAAGATTAATAACCTAAGGCCCACAAAATCCTTAAAATCCACACACACACACTTCACTGTATACTTTCCATACTGCGCACATACATACATACATATATATATATATATATATATATATATATATATATATATATATATATATATATATATATATATATTAGGGGTGTAAGAAAATTTTGAAAATATCGAATATTGGGGTATTATGTTTTATGATACTGTATCGATTCTCAAAAACACAGTATCGATACACAGATTCCTGGCAGACAGTGAATCATTGTGTGTTGTGTTTAAACCTCTGACCACTAGATGGCAGTGTTGTAATACTGCACTCCACTCGAACATTAACAAGCAGCACAAGGGCGCAATGCTATTGTAAGAATTGATAAAACTGTTCATATAGTGGTGTGTTTTAATAGTAGGTTTTGAAAAATCGTAATATATCACTTTGCTTGCAGTATCGCAATATATCACGATATATTGAATCGTGACCGCTGTATCTGAATACGTACTATATCGCCAGGTTCTTGCCAATACACAACCCTAATATATATATATATATAGTTATATGTTGCTAGGATTTCCCCCTTTTAACTATTTTAATCATTTATATTTAATTTTTTTACTCCAATCATTTTAGTTAAACAGTGCTCTACTGACAGATAAGATAAGTCTCTGGAGGTAGAGCTACCTGTAGGTGGAGCTACCATCTCTGCAGATGTTTTTTTTTTATTATTCTACCTATGAATTTGTTTAGTGAATTTGTTTAGATTTATCAGTTCATCCTGTTTTGCTGTCACACAGTTATATAGGAGTGACTCATACCGGGTTCACCAGAGGCACAGCTATAGGTGGGCAATGGAACATTATTTGAGTCATTATGATGAATACTTTTCTTACTGAGATCTCTTCTGAGAATATTGTGTGTATAGTCTGTTCTTTATTAACTGACCATGTTTCATTACAACAGGACCCGTTTAATAAGATTTAGTGGAGCGCAGGATGTAAAACACTGAATTAAAGTGTTTCCATGCTAAGTTTTCTATGGCACTCTTTAAAGTACAGCACTGTGTAGAATTGTACATCGAGAAAAGTGTCTTTTACTATTGTGATATAATATTAGTGCCCATCGTCCACCCCTACATGTGACCACAAAAACCAAAACTAAACTTTTTGTGGAGGTCACCAGAGTTTGAACCGTAACCATTGATACGGTATCGGCAAAGTTTTTGTCAATATCAATAAAACCACAAGTCAGTTACCTTAGAAACTGTGTTAAGCACCGTCCTCCCTTTAAAACCAGTCCCAGTATGAAGATGGACTGAGAACCCAATTTCGTTACTGCTGTTTTGACGGCTCCCCGGCTCTCCCCTCGTAGCCTGTTTAAAGAGTTTAAAACTAGCGCTACGATTGGTCGAAGTCTTCTTTTCCCAACAGGTTGCTGCCCAATGCGGTTACACCCATAGACGAGTTGCCTTGAGTGCGAATTTACAGACAGTTGAGCTTAAAGCCATTTATAACTTTGCTCATATTTTGGAGTGACAAGTCGTAGCAGCGTAGTTTGATGTCTAAATGCGTATCTGATTATAATTTTATTATTGATTTTATCATTTCTGTTCTCAAATATTAAAAAGCAGTAAAACCGTTGAATCTTGGGGCCTGATATCGATATGTACCATCAGCTGATATAACTTCAGAACAACAGATTTAGTTAAACAGAGCTTTAACTGGTGAGATGTCAGTCACCTGAACTGTGAACCATCAGATCCCATTACACAAGTAATTCACCCTAGTGATCCTTGTTGTTTCAACTAGTTTAATTACATTAAGCTGCATTATTAGGTCCTATTCTAGTTCAATCTAAGCTCAACACACTTTTGACTGGTACTGTACGTGAGCCGACGCTGAAAAGTGAACATATATTTGAATATAAGGTAACAATCAGTCCAGGAATGTCTAGTTACCGAGAGAACTGTATAGTTTAGTTTGGTTAATTTGCATTAATTCAGAGGTTAGCTGGGACACAGTGCACCAAGTATGTTATGAGGTCAACACCAACATCAGTGTGAGGTCCTGATCCACTACAGCATATTGTACACACCAGCTGCACAGTGATTTGTTTCCGTGGGGCTTTCAGCCACCTGAGGCCGGCTCACTGCGTTTAGTCTAACAGCCTGCCGGTCCGCCCGCTCACGTCTCCACCTTCCCGAAGGTTCCGTCCGGGGGCCGGTAATGTTTGGGGAAGGCCTTCAGCTGCAGAGAGTTGAAGGCATACTTGCGACATCCCACATTCTTCACCGTGTTCTCACGCCGGCATCCCTCACTGGGGGGCGGGTTTGGGGGGGTGGGTGGGGGAGAAGGTGGGGATGAAAACAAGTGCAAAAAAAATGTAAACAAGAAAACAAACAACAAGGGGCCATGTTTAGAGACCGTGAGCCAAAACAAACGATAAATAAATAAAAACTGACAATCAAAGCAGCACAGAGATATGACAGCGCATGCTGTGGGTTGACAATGGATACGAGGGCTGGACGGGCTATGAAGGAGACGACTGTTTGAAGCAGGTGAAAGACAGGAAGGTGATTCGGCAGACGCACAACAACAACAACAAAGCAGGACGTGCAACGAACAGGATGAGCCAATGCGATGTCTGTCCTCAGAGGATATATACAGGGAGCAGTGGAAAGCTAAAACCAAGGGGGCTCCAACAGGAAAAGCTGCATTCTTGGGGGGGCACAAATTAAAAAACGCACAACTTATCAACCACAGTTGACAAATAAAACTGCATATAAAGTCAGTGCGCGTTCTGTGTAAACCTTTATGCTTTTGGATTGCTTTTGGAAATCAATAGCTATATTAAAAACAGCTCGGAACTATTGCATAACCTTACTATGATAAATATTTAAACCATAAATAAATAAATAAATAAATAAACAAATACAGTTTCTTTGTTAAAGATTTCCCCCACATTTAAAGATATCACACTCTTATCAAATATGTGCTCATAAAACATAAATATATCCCTCTTTTGGGCATACGGCAAAATCTGACATATGAGAGATATGAGATATAAAACGTATATAAAGCCCAACCTCTCCATTTCTAAACACCCCACACGCACTTCATCGACCAGCCCCGCTCCAAATCACAACCTCCTGACAGAAAGCAGTCGGTCATCTGAATGTCATAAGAGAAGCCGAGGTGGACCACCAGGGGGAGCTCCGGTCCAGCCTGGATTGTGTTAACTCCATTACGCATCCTGAACCTTCCACCCATGCGGTGTACTAACACATGACAACAAGAACGTGGGAGGGAAGAGCACAGCTGGAAAATCTCCATCACTACATCCTATCACTCCATCACTGCAGGACCAACTCGTGTTTCAGCCTCTCTCAGATTGATATTCACGTTTCAGTGAATCTAGAGGTAGTTTAATAAATCTCACGCTCAGTAGCAAATTACAAGGTATATCCTGCAATTTGAAAAGAAACTGATATATAAGATGTTTTAAGGTTATCCAAAAAATAAATAAATAAAATAGAGAGCAATAAAAACATCACTGCATATATATCTTCATACGCTGTCCCAACGCAACCCTGCAACATCCACACTTTATAGAGGCAGGAGGACAATTCTTAATTTGAAGAAATTTTATTTCTCAATAAATGAAAATCACTTATTACTTAAATCAGGAAATAAACTGAGAACGATCCCCCAAAACCTGCTCTCCACACTATACAGTCAAACTGGCATTAAGCTGAATGCAAAGGTTTGAACACCGCTGAGCACAACTTCTGATCATTAGCTGCGTTTAACTGGAAAAAACAGATACAACATGTGCCATAACCTGCTGTGTTTCCTTCTTTCTGTATTTCTCTCTCTTTCTTCTTTGTCTTTCTTTTTTGTTCTTTCAGTATTCCTCTTTAATTCTATCTTTCTGTATTTCTCTTTCTTCTTTGTTCTTTCTGTATTCCTCTTTCTTTCTGTATTTCTCTCTTTCTTCTTTGTTCTTTCTGTATTCCTCTTTCTTTCTGTATTTCTCTCTTTCTTCTTTGTCTTTCTTTTTCGTTCTCTTTTGTTCTTTCTGTATTCCTCTTTAATTCTATCTTTCTGTATTTCTCTTTCTTCTTTGTTATTTCTGTATTCCTCTTTCTTTCTGTATTTCTCTCTTTCTTCTTTGTCTTTCTTTTTCTTTCTTTTTTGTTCTTTCTGTATTCCTCTTTCATTCTATCTTTCTGTATTTTTCTCTCTTTGTCTTTCTTTTTATTTCTTTTTCTTTTTTGTTCTTTCTGTATTCCTCTTTCATTCTATCTTTCTGTATTTCTCTCTCTCTTCTTTGTCTTTCTTTTTATTTCTTTTCTTTTTTGTTCTTTCTGTATTCCTCTTTAATTCTATCTTTCTGTATTTCTCTATTTCTTCTTTGTTCTTTCTGTATTCCTCTTTCTTTCTGTATTTCTTTCTTTTTTGTTCTTTCCGAACTACTTTCTCTTTTTTGTTCTTTCTGTATTTCTTTCTGTATCCATCTTTCCTTTTTCTTGTATTCCTCTTTCTTTCTTTCTTTTTCATTATTTCCATATTCTTAATTTCTGTATTCCTTTTTTCCTATATTCCTTTTTCTTTCTTTCTGTATTTCTTTCTTTCTTTTTTGTTCTTTCTTTCTCTCTTTCTTTTTTGTTCTATCTGTATTTCTTTCTTTTTTGTTCTTTCCGTATTTCTTTTTTTCTGTATTCCTCTTTCTTTCTCTCTCTGTCGGTCTTGTTCTTTCTTTCTTTCTTTCTTGTTCTTTCTGTATTTCTTGTTCTTTCTTTCTTGTTCTTTTTGTATTTCTTTCTTTCTTTTTTTCTGTATTCATTTCTTTCCTTTTTGTATTTCTTTTTTGTCCTATCTATAATTATTTCTTTTTCTTTCTGTGTTTATTTATGTGCCCTGGGGTGCCAAAACTTTTGCATATGACTACATACATAGAACCTGGGCTCTCTAAGCTACTACAGTGTGTTTGGGCTGGGACTACTTATCAGTTTAAAATGAACGATTTTTTAAACTTAATTCTAGTCTATGTTCAGTGTTTTATGTTCTTAATTCTAGATCTATGTTCTGGAGGTGTTTTCACAGGTCTTTCACAGATTTACGCACTGAAACCTTCACACCTCGCCTGTTGTGTTTTTATTTGGCACAGAGGAAGTGAGAAGAACTTGCAGATGGGAAAAAAGGGAAGTAGATCCTTCTGAGTAGTAGCAGCAACGAAGTTAGCATTTCTCTGTTAGCCAGTACAACTGAAAGAAACTGAGTTATATACAATAAAAAGTTGATATTTACTGATAATTTTGTCACGATTTATTGATTTTTTAATATTTTCAAAATAGCACAATCCCATCACAGCTTTAACCTTGTGAAGCAATAAATATGATATAAAAAAACCCAATTTTTTTCCTATGCACTACAAAATCAAGTTGTATGGTAAAAATGTTTTGTTGATTTGTGTAAACAAGTGATAATAAGCTAAAACATGCTCTACGGGGCATTTTCTGCTAAACTGTAGTACAAATTTTCTGAATATTTGCTGATTTCAATATAAAATACAAGATATCTCACAAATTTTGCACTAACCACATTATATTTTCCATTATTATTTTTTAAATGTGGTAAATTTAGCAAATGAACTGTAGTTGTAAAACTTGAACTTGCCATGGAAAGACTGCTTCCTGGTGTAAAAGTACTGCCTTCGATGTACAGAATATAACTGCAAATGGTTTTACATATATAAAACTAGATACTTATTATTATATTGTATTGTCCCAGCCCTACACTGTACTAAGGCCTCCTTCTGAAACTCTCTAAAGCCTATAACCTATTTCCAAACATATAGAGAACCCCCTACACCCCTCCCCCATCAAACCAACAACAGCTACCCAGTATAGAATCAGATCAGCACCTCAAACCTGAACCTTATTTCTAAAAGTAACTAACTAATAAAAGCCTCAATTAACCTATCAAACACAAAGCGTTTACCATCTCCAGCAAGGTTTCTATGTTTTTTCCAATCTTCTGTTTGAGACATCACCCAGAAAAAAAAGCCTCAACCACAATTTTCATCATGGATGTCTGGCTAAGATGAACAAAGAGAGTATGATTCCCAAACGGAGATTTCAGGACAATTAATTTCATTCCCGGGTCAGATCGTCCTGATTAGGAGTGCATACAAATGTCTACCAACAATCAGGCCACTCAACTCACCACGTGCAAACGTACAGGGACGGATACAAAAACCGAAACCTCTTTTGGCACCAAGGAGGAAGATCTGACAGCTAAATCTGTAAGTAAACACTAGAACCAGATGCTAAAGTGAACATACAGTAAATGTACAGTAAAAATCTATAACAAGATACCGAGCTGGGAAACCCAGGGAAGAGCTCTGAAGCTTTGGGACCTGAATAAATATGGCACGAAGAAAGCGACGCAAGTAGTTTAATATTTGGCACGAGCAGATACATTCTCCTTACTGTTCCTGCATAATGTGCATGAGTTTAAAGCCAACGCGTTTAAGCTCACGCCCTCCAAAAACAAAACACAAATATAGAGAGATTCAATTCTAAACAAAACAATGGCCCCTATTGCAGTTCGACGCCCCCCCCTCCACCCCTTGTAAGCTGAAAATGTCTATTTTCGCTAAGAAAAATAATCCTATTTAAAAATATGTAGCTATGTTTACTGCATATTCGACTCCCTACCACCCCAACTCCCCACCACCACCACCCCTGAACCTAAAACTACATTCCATTACGCTCGAATTCAATCTCTTCTCACCGACTGCCGCGGAACCTCCCTCATAAAAAGTGCACTGGCTTTGTGTCGAAGCAGACTGATTATGCTGTTCCTGCTAAACGTAGGAAGACAAGAAAACAACGAGCGCTGTAAGAGTGCGGCCGGCTTCCGATGCCAACGAGACGCTAGTTAAAACAAGCCCTGGCCGAAGCCGTTAACTTTGCATTTAAATAGGAAAGAAACATGGAAGACATAAAAATTCAACCGACCACAAAACACTCAATCATGATATTGAGAAAAAAAAAAAAAAATAAAATAAAATAAAATAAATAAATAAATAAAAATCAGACACTGATATTGTGTATAGTATATAACCAACACGTTCTACTATGTTCCAGAAAAAAATACTTCAGAATTAAATCTTTACACTTATATGTGAATATCCCATACTTAACAAATTAAACTCTATTATATATATAATTATATATTTTTAATCAATATATAGCTTTAAGATGAAGCCTAAAATAATCTGAAATGTCTGTAATACTGTATTTCACAAAGTTTACAAATCTTGCAATTCACACCTCAGTTATTTAACAAAGTAAGGAAGTAAGGCAGAGAAACGGACTGCAAGAGACGCGTAGACCTTTAGACTGGCTGTTATAGAGGAAAGCCACAGAGGATATGCAGCCACTGAACAGAATCGCCGGCCTTCTCTCTCGCTCCCGACTGGCCGAGAGAAGAAATTTAAAAAAGGGGGAAGAGAAGGAAGAAAGAGTTTGTGAGAGGAGCTTTAACCGCTGCTCAAAGGTTTGGAATCGCTTCTCGTATTAATGATAATTATTATTATTATATTCAAGCACCACGTATACTGTGTATGTGGGCTGAAGGTCTTATGATCAGGCTTGATCCTCCGGACCAACAGGACATGACAGAAGTGCCCTTGAGTAAGGCACCCCCAACTGCTCCCCAGGTGCTGTGGGTAAGGCTGCCTACCACCCCCAGTGTATGTTCACTAGTGTGTGTATGTGTGGGTGTTTCACTGCCGCCCTAGTGTGTTTGTTCATTAGTGTGTGTATGTGTGGGTATTTCACTGCCCGCTAGTGTGTAAATATGTGGGTGTTTGACTGCCCCCTAGTGTGTATGTTCACTAGTGTGTGTATATGTGGGTGTTTTACTGCCCCTAGTGTGTGTATGTTCACTAAGTGTGCTTCACTGCCCCCTGGTGTGAATGTTCACTGGTGTGTGTATTTGTAGGTGTTTCACTGCCCCCCTAGTGTGTTTGTTCACTAGTGTGTGTATATATGTGTGTGTTTCACTGCCCAGTATTGTGTATGTTCACCAGTGTGTGTATTTGTGGGTGTGTCACTGCCCCCCTAGTGTGTATGTTCACTAGTGTGTGTATTTGTGGGTGTTTCACTGCCCCCTAGTGTGTATGACAGAGATGTAGGAGGTGGTGGCACTTTCAGGAATCAGAAATGTAACTGATAATAATAATAATAATAATAATAATAATAATAAAACTACAGGTGGTGAAAGGAGAATGTATTACTACTGAATTCAGAGGGGATTGTAAAGGTGGCACTATGCCATTGCGATAGTATCCCAGGTGGTTGCTAAGATGCTGCTAGGCTATTACTAAGTAATCTCAAGTGGCTGCTGAGGCTGCTAGGCTATGGTGTCCCAGGTGGCTGCTAAGGTGCTGCTAGGCCGTTTCTGTGCTATCCCAGGTGATTCCAAACGTCTGAACAGCAGGGTAGGGGAAAAAGAAAGGAATGGACAGAAAGAGAAAAGAAAAAGAGAGAGAGTGTGTTATAGAGAGAGAGAGTTAGAGGAAGTGTGGTGGCTCAGCTGCAGCGGAGTTTGGCTAGCAGGTAGGCCAGGCTGAGGAAGAGCCAGACGATGAGCAGGTTGGGGCTGAGGGCCAGCAGGGGCAGTGAGTACAGCAGACTGGGGTCCAGCCTGAATTCCCTCACCGGCAGCAAACCGCTCAGATTCTTCTGCGTCACCCCCTCCCTGGTCCCAATGCTGCAGGGGGGGATGGGAGGGGAGCAGGGAGAGGGGGGCACGAGGGGCCACGGAGCATGAAAACATGGGGACGGGGATTTTGGGGAGGATAATGAACCGTGGCAACAGTGGCGGTATCAACATTGATGAAGGTGAATAATAAAACCACACGGGTGATGGAGTAAATGAACCAACGACAGGAGAAAAAAACAAAACGCAGTAAAGAGAGAAAAAGAAAAAACAAAGATAAACACAAATCAACAGAATGTAGAAGACAAAAGAAAGAAAGAAAGAAAGAAAGTAAGAAAGATAAAAAGAAAAAAATGAAAAAAAGAAAGAAAGAAAGAAGATAGGTAATTTGGAAGAGAAAAAAGAAAAAATGAAGGATTGTGCAGAAAGAAAATAAAAATAGAAAGAGAAAGAAAGAGAAACAAATGAAAAAAGACAAAAGAAAGAAAGGAGGAAGAAAGTAAGGACGGTTGTTAGAAAGAAAACGAACAATAGCAGAAAGAAAGAAAGAAAGAAAGAAAGAAAGAAAGAAATGAGGAAGAAAGTAAGGACGGTTGTTGGAAAGAAAATGAAGGATGGCAGAAAGAAAGAAAGAAAAAGAAAGAAAGAAAGAAATATAAAAAGAAAAAAATTTAAAAAAGAAGAGATGAGAGTAAATTGGAAGAGAGATAAGAAAAAAAGAAGGATTGTGCAGGAAGAAAAATAAAATAGAAAGAGAAAGAAATAAAGAAAGTAATGACAGTAGTCCGAAAGAAAGAAAGAAAGAAAGAAAGAAAGAAAGTAAGGACGGTTGTTAGAAAGAAAATGAACAATGGCAAAAATAAAAGAAAAAAGAAAGAAAGAAAGAAAGAAAGAAAGAAAGAAAGGCATCAACAGAGGGGAGAATGTATTAGAAGAGAAGAAAGAAAAAATAAAGGGATGAAAGGAGAAATAGGGGAAGAAAGGGAGCGAGAGAACAGTAAAGAATAACAGATAAAAGAAAGATTAGGTGCGAGTTTAGGAACGAATGAGGAGAAAATAAAAGTTTATTAAAGAGAAAAAAGGCAAAAACAGAGGAAACAGCCAGACGACGAGAGAGAGAGAGAAAGAAGAGAAGAAGAGAAGAAGAGAAGAAGAAGAGAAGAAGAGAAGAAGAGAAGAAGAAGAGAAGAAGAAGAGGTAAATTAAGATGTTCTGCTTCATCAGTGTGTAAATCAGCAGCTGAGGCTCCTGCGGGCGCGGCACAACCGGGAGGGTGGGCGTGAAGCTGAGGGCCGTGCAGTTCCAGCATGCACCACCGCCTGCATGCAGTCAGCACAGCACACCATCACACAGGAGACCCCCGACTGCTGACCCTCAGACGCACACAGGGTCCCGCAGGATCAGATAAACCAGCAGGTGATAAAGAGAACGGCAGAGAGTGACCTGTGTGGTGAACACCAGTGGCGTCACGGCTGTAAAGGAGTGAAGGGAGTGCGCGGAGGTGCTCTCTGAGCTCAGGTCCTGTATGCAGCAACTCACAGAGGAGTATTTCACCAAGCAGGCATGAGTCAGGTTACCAGGTAGCTTACAGGGGAAGTCCACTGCTTTCTCAAAATTTCAATACAATTAATGTGTATGTTCACTAGTGTGTGTATTTGTGGGTGTTTCGCTGCCACCTAGTGTGTGTTTACTAGTGTGTGTGTGTGTGTATTTGTGGGTGTTTCACTGCCCCCTAGTGTGTGTTTACTAGTGTGTGTTTCACTGCATGGATGGGTACGGGGCTCCTCTGAGACATGTTAACCGCCACACCATCTTTCTTAAACTACTAATAAAGATAACAGTACTGAACAGCTCATTACACCAGGACAAAGATGCAGGAGGTGGTGTAACTAATGATAATAATAATAATAATAATAATAATAATAATAATAATAATAATAATAATAATAATAATAAAACTACAGGTGGCGAAAGGAGAAAGTATTACTACTGAATTCAGAGGGGATTGTAAAGGTGGCACTATGCCATTGCAAAAGTATCCCAGGTGGTTGCTAAGATGCTGCTTGGCTATTACTAAGTAATCTCAAGTGGCTGCTGAGGCTGCTAGGCTGTAGTGTCCCAGGTGGCTGCTAAGGTGCTGGCCCTTACAGCCAGTTGGTTAAAAACTCAAACACTTCAAATCCTGGACTGTTATGTAACAATAACAATCAAAATATACATACAGAAACAGTGGACTATGTGGGGAAATCTATAGTTCCAGGTTTTAAAGGGGATACTCTGCACTTTTTACACCCTTCTACTCAACAGGCATGACTGATGTTCATCTTTAACCCTTTAAAGCCAGAACCATAATACTATTGCCTGAAAATTCTAATTCTTTAAAAATGGAATACTTATTATAACAATTGATGATTATATAAATAATAATAATAATAATAATAATAATACAATTAAATAACACTGCATATCTTGAAAATTGCAACTTTACAGGAGAGACCAAAAACATACTTTATTTTCAATGTAATTCAATGGAACCAGAATTTTTTCTGAGCTATTTTCACACAATGTAAACGACTATTGGCGTGTTCAAATGATGTGGAAAACTTAAAATCGAGAAATTGACTGTTTTATATCATATTTGGTGTATCTGCTAACAAACAAAGCATTCAGAACACAACATTTTAACCCTTTACAGGTCAGCGTCACAATAAGTATCTATAATTCTGGCTGAATGGGGCTTTTACTGAATAGCGGGGCGTTTACTGTGGTGGTCTGATGTCTTGCGTCACAGGATGTTGGTAAGATGGTGCATCAGAGGTTACGTGGATACTTTACACTTGCCTACTTAAACAGCTCTAATAGTTTTACTGGTCCAATCCAGTACCTACTGACTTGGTAGGCGATTTGGGACGCACCCAGTGTGTTTAAAATGTTTTTTTTTACTAAGTAGTGAAAAGACACTGAAATAACTGTCTGTGTTAAACGATCGTATGATACAGATCCAGCATCTAGAGATTGGTGTGTTCAGGAGTCTGTCCAATCCGAGAAGAAGACAGCAGTCCTGGACAGTTTAAGCTACAGTGGACTGAGACATCCTGCTTTGTGAAATAACCCTCAGGTCACATACACAGCCTGCACAGCAAAACAATCCCCTTTCCTGTCTCCTCCGTTCTCCAACCTCTAATAAGTCAATGCTGGCGAAGGTCAGTCGTCCACGCTTCAGAGAGGAGGCAAGAAGGAGAGAGGTTTGGGACGAAGCCATTCAACTGCAGCACTTTAGATATGGAGAGTTTCTGGCAAGCAGTCAGTGAAACAGCTGAAGCTCTTCTGCTTTCTAGACCTCTACTCAGTCGGAATGAAGTGCTTTCGTTTCGCATCGACCGCCTCAACTTATGCTTTTGTCCCTTCAGCAAGCGCAGGGCATGAGAGCGGGCGGAGGCGGGTGGAGAGGAGGGATGAGGATGGGTGGCGTACAGAGAGAACAAACATCACCAACCAAAAAGAACAACGATGACAATGACACGAGCATCAGCAACCATTCTGCACAACGGAGCAGCGGAGACACGAGCAACGAGAACACAGAGCGATAAACACCAGCACGAAGAGCTGAGGACCAGTGCTAACTCCAGAGAGAGAGAGAGAGAGAGAGAGAGAGAGAGAGAGAGAGAGAGAGAGAGAGAGAGAGAGAGAGAGAGAGAGAGAGAGAGAGAGAGAGAGAGAGAGAGAAAGAAAGAAATGATGGGAGAAGGAAGGAAGAAAGAAAGAAAAAGAAAGAACGAAGATAGAAACAAATACAACAGTGAAACAAAGGGCATAAGAAGGAAGAAATACAGAAAAAGGGGAAGAAAGAATAAAAAAGACAAAGCCTGATAAATAAAAAAGTGAAACAGAAAGGTTCAAAAAGAGAGAGAAAGAAAGTGAGTGAGTATGAGAGAAAGAGAGTATGAGAGAGAGAAAGAGAGAAAAAGTGTAAGAGAGTGAGTGAGTGAGTGAGAAAAAGAGAGAGTAAGAGAGAGAGAAAAAGAGAGTGAGTGAGAGAGACTAAGAGAGAGAGAAAAAGAGTGAGTGAGAGAAAAAGAGAGTGAGTGAGAGAGACTAAGAGAGAGAGAAAAAGAGTGAGTGAGAGAAAAAGAGAGTGAGTGAGAGAAAAAGACAGAGGATGAGAGAGAGACAGAGAGTGAGTGAGAGAAAAAGAGAGTGAGAGAGAAAAAGAGAGAATGAGAGAGAAAAAGAGAGTAAGGGAGAGAGAAAAAGAGAGAGTGAGAGAGAAAAAGAGAGTAAGAGAGAGAGAGAAAAAGAGAGTGAGTGAGAGAAAGACAGGATGAGAGAGAGACAGAGAGTGAGTGAGAGAAAAAGAGAGAGTGAGAGAGAAAAAGAGAGTAAGAGAGAGAGAGAAAAAGAGAGTGAGTGAGAGAAAAAGAAAGAGGGTGAGAGAGAGAGTCCTCTGTAGTTGGCACTGTGTCAGCACTGAGGCAGAATTTATTAGAGTGTACATACTTTATTAATTAATTAATTAATTACTTTTTTTTTTTAAATTAACGGTCAGGTTTTGTTTTACCTGCGCATGCAGTCCAGGGCCTGGGTGAAGACCTGCGGGGCCATGCCGTGCTCATGCTGCAGGATCAGACACTGTTCCAGAGTGACCGACATGGCTGTGCGGTCCTTCGCACTCTTACAGCTGGTGAAGCGAACGCCGTTCAGCCGCCGGCAGATCTGAACGAGAGACAAGAGGAAATAAACCAACTCGTATCAGTATCATATCATTATCATATCAGTATCAGTATCGTATCAGTATCGTATTAGTATCATATCATTATCATATCAGTATCAGATCAGTATCGTATTAGTATCATATCATTATCATATCAGTATCAGATCAGTATCGTATTAGTATCATATCATTATCACATCATTATCAGTATCATATCATTATCATATCAGTATCAGTATTGTATCAGTATTGTATTAGTATCATATCATTATCATATCAGTATCAGTATCATATCATTATCATATCAGTATCAGTATTGTATCAGTATTGTATTAGTATCATATCATTATCATATCAGTATCAGTATCATATCAGTATCATATCAGTATCAGTATCGTATCAGTATCGTATTAGTATCATATCATTATCATATCAGTATCAGTATCGTATCAATATCGTATCAGTATCGTATCATTATCATATCATTATCATATCAGTATCAGTATCGTATCAATATCGTATCAGTATCGTATCAGTATCATATCAGTATCGTATCAATATCGTATCAGTATCGTATCAGTATCATATCAGTATCAGTATTGTATCAATATCGTATCAGTATCGTATCAGTATCATATCAGTATCAGTATCATATCAGTATCATATCATTATCATATCAGTATCAGTATCGTATCAATATCGTATCAGTATCGTATCAGTATCGTATCAGTATCATATCAGTATCAGTATCGTATCAGTATCGTATCAGTATCATATCAGTATCAGTATCATATCAGTATCAGTATCATATCAGTATCATATCAGTATCAGTATCAGTATCGTATCAGTATAATATCAGTATCATATCAGTATCAATATCGTATCAGTATCGTATCAGTATCGTATCAGTACCGTATCAGTACCGTATCAGTATCGTATCAGTATCAGTATCGTATCAGTGTCAGTATCATATCAGTGTCATATCAGTGTCATATCAATATCAGTGTCGTATCAGTATCGTATCAGTATCATATCAGTATCATATCAGTATCATATCAGTATCAGTATCGTATCAGTGTCAGTATCATATCAGTATCATATCAGTGTCATATCAGTATCGTTTTAGTGTCGTATCAGTATCAGTATCGTATCAGTATCAGTATCGTATCAGTACCCTATCAGTTTCGTATCAGTATCAGTACCGTATCAGTTTCGTATCAGTATCAGCATCGTATCAGTATCGCATCAGTATCGTATCAGTATCAGTATTGTATCAGTATTGTATCGTATCAGCATTAGTATCATATCAGTATCGTATCAGTATCATATCAGTATCAGTATCATATCAGTATCGTATCAGCATTAGTATCATATCAGTATCGTATCAGTATCAGTATCAGTATTGTATCAGTATTGTATCGTATCAGCATTAGTATCATATCAGTATCGTATCAGTATCATATCAGTATCAGTATCATATCAGTATCAGTATTGTATCAGTATTGTATCGTATCAGCATTAGTATCATATCAGTATCGTATCAGTATCATATCAGTATCAGTATCATATCAGTATCGTATCAGCATTAGTATCATATCAGTATCGTATCAGTATCAGTATCAGTATTGTATCAGTATTGTATCGTATCAGCATTAGTATCATATCAGTATCGTATCAGTATTAGATCAGTATCAGTATCATATCAGTAGAGTTCAGGAAACAGCACAGACACACTAAACACACTGTTCAGCTACAGCAGATCACAGGGCCTGCTGGTCTACAGTCCTGACCAGGAGGAAGAGAAACACTTCAGATCCTGTAACTTCATCATTACTGAACTGATTCATATCTGTGTCAGGTTTCTGTCCTGCATCAGTAAAAGAAAACAACTCAGTGGACGCTGAAATGACCGGAACAGAGTTAAGAACATGTTACTAAAAGCTGGAAGGACAGAGGTGACCCACCAGCTCTGTGGAAGAAACGTGGTCAGACTAAATCTGGAATGACTGTAATAGGAAATCACTGGTATATAATAGGAAATCACTGGGGGAGAGATGGGTGAAAAAGAAAGTAAAACAAATCAACAGAGAGCATGAGAGAGACGGGGATAAAAAAGAAAGTAAAACAAAACAGAGAGAAAGAGTGAGAAGGAGAGAGGGAGAGAGAGGGGGTAATAAAGGGAAAGTAAAACAAAAGAAAGAGAGAGAGTGAGAGATAGAGAGAGGTAAAAAAGTAAAACAAGAACAAAACAGAGAGAGAAGGAGAGAGAGAGATGAAAGATGGAGAGAAAAAAGCAAAAGATGAATGGAAGGATAAAGGAAGAATAAAGTGAAAAACAAAGAAAGTTAAAAGAAAAACAAAGAGCATAGGAGAATAAGAAAAAGGATGCAATCCAATAATTAATGAAGAAAGTAAATAAAAAATAGAAAATGATGAAAGAACAAAAAAGGAACAGTGAAAGGGGAGAGAAAGAAAGGAAAGAAGAAAATGAAGGATGAAAAAGATGGAGTGTGAAAGGAAATAAGTACAATTTTAAAGATGGATTTACCTCTAGACCCGCTGGTGTTTATTATTGGAGTAACTCTGTGTGATATATGTGATGTATACACTCAATATTCTCCTTTTGGTGGCCAGAAAGATGATTACTATGTCAAACCACAGCCACCAACCATAACTCAATGGCTTGAGAAGGTAAAACACTTGCTATTAATGAAAGAAGTGACAGCGAAAATACATCTTGACGTGTGGCCATGTGTCTCGTTGGGCCCCTGTAATCTCAACAGGTTAAAATAGTCTCCTGGAACTAGACTGTGGTTTCTTATATTTCATTTATTTCATAAAATACATCTACCCTGTGTTTGTTATTGGAAATTTCTTAGTAAAGACAGTGATGCTAGACTGCAAGTTTGCAAAGTGGACTGCCTTAATATATTTTATTAAATAAATTTTGTTATTATTATTGTTATTATTATTATTATTTTGTGTGTATATATATTTATATAGATAAATGATTACAACGTGTTGGAGGATGTATGTAAAGTTATAAACCTAAATAAAAAAGAAGTAAAAAAAAAAGAAGAAAAGATTGAGTGCGAATGAAGGATAGGATCAGAGGAAAGAAGGAAGAAAATGAATAAATTAAGAAATTAAAGAAATAAAATATAAAGAAGAAGTTATAGAAGGTAGAAAGAGCGCTTGAGAGAGAGGGAGGCAGAGAGAAAGAGAGAATGAATGAATAAATTAAGAAATTAAAGAAATAAAATATAAAGAAGAAGTTATAGAAGGTAGAAAGAGCGCTTGAGAGAGAGGGAGGCAGAGAGAAAGAGAGAATGAATGAATAAATTAAGAAATTAAAGAAATAAAATATAAAGAAGAAGTTATAGAAGGTAGAAAGAGCGCTTGAGAGAGAGGGAGGCAGAGAGAAAGAGAGAATGAGAGAGCGAAAAAGAGAGGGATGTAGAAAGAGAGAGTGAGAGCGAGAAAGAGAGAGAGAGAGTGAGAGAGAGAAAGGTAGAAAGAGCGCTTGAGAGAGAGGGAGGCAGAGAGAAAGAGAGAATGAGAGAGCGAAAAAGAGAGGGATGTAGAAAGAGAGAGTGAGAGCGAGAAAGAGAGAGAGAGAGTGAGAGAGAGAAAGGTAGAAAGAGCGCTTGAGAGAGAGGGAGGCAGAGAGAAAGAGAGAATGAGAGAGCGAAAAAGAGAGGGATGTAGAAAGAGAGAGTGAGAGCGAGAAAGAGAGAGAGAGAGTGAGGGAGAGGAAGGTAGAAAGAGCGCTTGAGAGAGAGGGAGGCAGAGAGAAAGAGAGAATGAATGAATAAATTAAGAAATTAAAGAAATAAAATATAAAGAAGAAGTTATGGTTGGTCAGCTTGAGGCTCATGTAAAACGTCCGCTGACTACCAGAATGTAACCCCCCCAACACTTCAGACAGAGAGTTACGATGTTGCCTGAGGTGATGAAACCCTGCCCAGTGCGATCACACGCAATATAATCCTGGCAACCACTGACTGTTCTAATGAACGCAAGACACACTGTAAGAACAACTGACCCTACTGACGTCTGTGGTTTCTGCTCAGTATTTTACTACTGTTTAATAAAATCATGCCAATCACGGCTTCACACTGAGTCTAACTCTGATCTCGAAGTAGAAGTCAGGCTTAGAACTGAATTCCGTCAGACTTCTTGTGCAACACATCCAGATTCTAACAGCACTGAGTGAAGACACTGCTGTCTAATATGAGTACTGAAAATTCAGTACTGCTGATTAATAAGAAACAGTATGACTCGTGTGACGATCTGAAGCCAAGTTTAAACATGGAAAGTATAATTTTCGATCATGGGCGGAGAGACCTCGCGCTGCCCACTCGCAGACCTGCAGATATGAACAGAGTGAATGTACTGATAAACTGCTGAGTCACGCTGTACTGCTCTACCTCCGCAGCCTGCCATAAGATATCAACGTTCTTGTTCTTCCTGGCATGAACGTTCTGGCCGAGGAACCGCAGGAGCTCCGGGAGACACGTCTGACTACGAGAACGAGGGAGACCTAAACGGAGAGGGAGAGAGAGAGAGAGAGAGAGAGAGAGAGAATTGTTATTATATACTCCATGAGGGAGGGATAAGTGATCTGACAGGCAGTAATTCTTATTCATAACACAAATTATGGCTCTTAATATCACTGGGTTTTGATCTAAAGAGAGAGAGGGAGAGAAAGAGAGAGGAAGGTAGCGAGAAAGAGAGAGGAAGGTAGCGAGAAAGAGAGAGGAAGGTAGCGAGAAAGAGAGAGGGATGTAGAAAGAGAGTGAGAGCGGGAAAGAGAGAGAGAGTGAGAGAGAGGAAGGTAGAAAGAGCGCTTGAGAGAGAGGGAGGCAGAGAGAAAGAGAGAATGAGAGAGAGAAGAGAGAGAAAAAGAGAGGGATGTAGAAAGAGAGAGTGAGAGCGAGAAAGAGAGAGAGAGAGAGAGAGAGAGAGAGGAAGGTAGAAAGAGAGCGCTTGAGAGAGAGGGAGGCAGAGAGAAAGAGAGAATGAGAGAGAGAAAAAGAGAGGGATGTAGAAAGAGAGAGTGAGAGCAAGAAAGAGAGAGAGTGAGAGAGAGGAAGGTAGAAAGAGAGCGCTTGAGAGAGAGGGAGGCAGAGAGAAAGAGAGAATGAGAGAGAGAAAAAGAAAGGGATGTAGAAAGAGAGAGTGAGAGCGAGAAAGAGAGAGAGAGAGAGAGAGAGGAAGGTAGAAAGAGAGCGCTTGAGAGAGAGGGAGGCAGAGAGAAAGAGAGAATGAGAGAGCGAAAAAGAGAGGGATGTAGAAAGAGAGAGTGAGAGCGAGAAAGAGAGAGAGAGTGAGAGAGAGGAAGGTAGAAAGAGAGCGCTTGAGAGAGAGGGAGGCAGAGAGAAAGAGAGAATGAGAGAGAGAAAAAGAGAGGGATGAAGGAAGAGAGAGTGAGAGCGAGAAAGAGAGAGTGAGAGAGAGGAAGGTAGAAAGAGAGCGCTTGAGAGAGAGGGAGGCAGAGAGAAAGAGAGAATGAGAGAGCGAAAAAGAAAGGGATGTAGAAAGAGAGAGTGAGAGCGAGAAAGAGAGAGAGAGTGAGAGAGAGGAAGGTAGAAAGAGAGCGCTTGAGAGAGAGGGAGGCAGAGAGAAAGAGAGAATGAGAGAGAGAAAAAGAGAGGGATGAAGGAAGAGAGAGTGAGAGCGAGAAAGAGAGAGTGAGAGAGAGGAAGGTAGAAAGAGAGCGCTTGAGAGAGAGGGAGGCAGAGAGAAAGAGAGAATGAGAGAGAGAAAAAGAAAGGGATGTAGAAAGAGAGAGTGAGAGCGAGAAAGAGAGAGAGAGTGAGAGAGAGGAAGGTAGAAAGAGAGCGCTTGAGAGAGAGGGAGGCAGAGAGAAAGAGAGAATGAGAGAGAGAAAAAGAGAGGGATGAAGGAAGAGAGAGTGAGAGCGAGAAAGAGAGAGTGAGAGAGAGGAAGGTAGAAAGAGAGCGCTTGAGAGAGAGGGAGGCAGAGAGAAAGAGAGAATGAGAGAGCGAAAAAGAGAGGGATGTAGAAAGAGAGAGTGAGAGCGAGAAAGAGAGAGAGAGTGAGAGAGAGGAAGGTAGAAAGAGAGCGCTTGAGAGAGAGGGAGGCAGAGAGAAAGAGAGAATGAGAGAGAGAAAAAGAAAGGGATGTAGAAAGAGAGAGTGAGCGCGAGAAAGAGAGAGAGAGTGAGAGAGAGGAAGGTAGAAAGAGAGCGCTTGAGAGAGAGGGAGGCAGAGAGAAAGAGAGAATGATAGAGCGAAAAAGAGAGGGATGTAGAAAGAGAGAGTGAGAGCGGGAAAGAGAGAGAGAGTGAGAGAGAGGAAGGTAGAAAGAGAGCGCTTGAGAGAGAGGGAGGCAGAGAGAAAGAGAGAATGAGAGAGAGAAAAAGAAAGGGATGTAGAAAGAGAGAGTGAGAGCGAGAAAGAGAGAGAGAGTGAGAGAGAGGAAGGTAGAAAGAGAGCGCTTGAGAGAGAGGGAGGCAGAGAGAAAGAGAGAATGAGAGAGAGAAAAAGAGAGGGATGAAGGAAGAGAGAGTGAGAGCGAGAAAGAGAGAGTGAGAGAGAGGAAGGTAGAAAGAGAGCGCTTGAGAGAGAGGGAGGCAGAGAGAAAGAGAGAATGAGAGAGAGAAAAAGAAAGGGATGTAGAAAGTGAGAGTGAGAGCGAGAAAGAGAGAGAGAGTGAGAGAGAGGAAGGTAGAAAGAGAGCGCTTGAGAGAGAGAGAGGCAGAGAGAATGAGAGAGAGAAAGAGAGAGAGAGAGAGTGAGAGAGAGGAAGGTAGAGATAGAACGCATGAGAGAGAGGGAGGCAGAGAGGAAGAGAGAATGAGAGAGCGAAAAAGCGAGGGATGTAGAAAGAGAGAGTGAGAGCGAGAAAGAGAGAGAGAGTGAGAGAGAGGAAGGTAGAAAGAGAGCGCTTGAGAGAGAGGGAGGCAGAGAGAAAGAGAGAATGAGAGAGAGAAAAAGAGAGGGATGAAGGAAGAGAGAGTGAGAGCGAGAAAGAGAGAGTGAGAGAGAGGAAGGTAGAAAGAGAGCGCTTGAGAGAGAGGGAGGCAGAGAGAAAGAGAGAATGAGAGAGAGAAAAAGAAAGGGATGTAGAAAGAGAGAGTGAGAGCGAGAAAGAGAGAGAGAGTGAGAGAGAGGAAGGTAGAAAGAGAGCGCTTGAGAGAGAGAGAGGCAGAGAGAATGAGAGAGAGAAAGAGAGAGAGAGTGAGAGTGAGAGTGAGAAAGAGAGAGAGAGAGAGAGAGTGAGAGAGAGGAAGGTAGAAAGAGCGCTTGAGAGAGAGAGAGGCAGAGAGAAAAAGAGAGAGAGAGTGAGAGTGAGAAAGAGAGAGAGAGAGAGAGAGAGAGAGAGAGAGAGAGAGAGAGAGGAAGGTAGAAAGAGAGCGCTTGAGAGAGAGGGAGGCAGAGAGAAAGAGAGAATGAGAGAGAGAAAAAGAGAGGGATGAAGGAAGAGAGAGTGAGAGCGAGAAAGAGAGAGTGAGAGAGAGGAAGGTAGAAAGAGAGCGCTTGAGAGAGAGAGAGGCAGAGAGAAAGAGAGAATGAGAGAGAAAAAGAAAGGGATGTAGAAAGAGAGAGTGAGAGCGAGAAAGAGAGAGAGAGTGAGAGAGAGGAAGGTAGAAAGAGAGCGCTTGAGAGAGAGAGAGGCAGAGAGAAAGAGAGAGAAAGAGAGAGAGAGTGAGAGTGAGAGTGAGAAAGAGAGAGAGAGAGAGAGTGAGAGAGAGGAAGGTAGAGATAGAACGCATGAGAGAGAGGGAGGCAGAGAGAAAGAGAGAATGAGAGAGAAAAAGAGAGGGATGTAGAAAGAGAGAGTGAGCGCGAGAAAGAGAGAGAGTGAGAGAGAGGAAGGTAGAAAGAGAGCGCTTGAGAGAGAGGGAGGCAGAGAGAATGAGAGAGAGAGGAAGGTAGAGAGAGAACGCATGAGAGAGAGGGAGGCAGAGAGGAAGAGAGAGAGAGAATGAGAGAGAAAGAGAGCGGGAGATAGCGAGAAAGTGAGCGGGAGGTAGAGTGAAAGAAAGAGAGAGAGGAAGGTAGAGAGAGAACACATGAGAGAGAGAGAGGGAGGCAGAGAGAAAGAAAGAGAGAGAGGGAGAGAGAGAGCGCAAGAGAGAGGGAGAGTGAGATAGCGAGCGAGAGAGGTAGGTAGAGTGAAGCAGAGAGAAGGAGGCAGGGAGAGAGGTAGAGAGAGAAAAGCAGAGAGAGAGGGAGGAGTGTATAGAGACAGCGAGAGAGAGGGTAAGGGATGAGAGAGAGATAATGAGAGAGAGAGAGGGAGGGATATATAGATACAGAGAGAGACTGAGAAAGAGTGAGAGCACAAAAGAGAGAAAGTGAGAGAGAGGGATGGAGAGAGAGAGAGAGAGAGAGACAGAGAGAGCACAAGAGAGTGAGAGAGAGGGATGCAGAGAGCGAGTGGGAGAGAGAAAGAGAGGGGGAGGGATTGAGAGAGAGATGGAGAGATAGAGGGAGGGATGGAGAGAGAGAGAGAGAGACTGAGAGAGAGCACAAGAGAGAGTGAGAGAGGGATGCAGAGAGCGAGTGGGAGAGAGAAAGAGAGGGGGAGGGATTGAGAGAGAGATGGAGAGATAGAGGGAGGGATGGAGAGAGACTGAGAGAGAGCACAAGAGAGAGAGAGAGAGAGCACGAGAGAGAGAGAGAGAGCACGAGAGAGAGAGAGAGTGCTGACTCACAGTCCTCTGGTAGAACCTCCTTGAACTGCTCATAGTACGAGTTCAGACGAGCCAGGCTCTCAATGTTAATGAGCTCCTGCAGAGACGTGTCCCCGAACCTGCACAGACGCACAGACATATTTCTGTTCAGCTGAGAATTTAATCTTAATCTTAATCTTAATCTGTTTTTATGCTTTCCTTTCGTTTTTGGGCATCACTTCAGATTAAACGTGTGCGTGAGTGCTGCTGTCTCCTTCAACTCCATTTACTGTTTAAAACAACTGCTGTTTACTCCGCATGGGTAAAACAACAGATATTACCCAAAATGACTTGAAATAAAATGTGAGGCTGACTTAACACAGTAAAGCTTTCATGCAACTAGTTGCATGCAACATAATTTCCAGTCAATAAAGTTGCACGCAGTTCATTTAGTTTCTCTACGATCAAGTTAGTCACAGTCACCAGCGAGGTGCGATTACAGCATTTCTATCAACTTCATATATTATTTTCAGTTGTCATTGTTGCTTCTTCAATATCTATATATCTGTTATATCTCAGTTTAGAATCATTTACTATATTATACAGTTTAAAGCTTTTATTTCACCAGTAAGAACAGCAGATCTGATTAGAACAGATGTAAATAATCATACATACAACACAAAGTAACATGAATATCTTATTGTGAGAGAAGTAGATCAGATCTTGAGCTCCAGTTTGAAGAAGTGTAGTTCCAGATTTCTCCTGGACGCCCCAGACATTGTATGAATGTGTTCAGTTCCTTCAGCAGTAATCTTGATTTAGCTTAATGAAGTACTGAGCAGTCAAAGCAGGTATTAGATGAGAACTTTACATAATACTGGGTTGTTTAGGAGAAGCTTGGAAAGGGTTAAATAAACACACTGACGTATGGAAAAGCACTACCTACTCTATTAATACTGTTGAATATTAAGTATTATTAAAAAAAAGTAAAAGTAATAAAGTATTTTGCTGAGTAAATAAAAGCTTCTTGTCTGGTAAAAGCTTTTTAGCTTTTTAAATATAATAATTATAAATAAAAAAAGCCATTAGCCATCTAGAAGCATTGTGAGTTCATCAAGGAACAATGTATCTGGAGCTCCTATTTTCTTTGGTCACTAACAAAATAAAGAACTACCAACCTCACAAAGTTCATTTCCTCTTTAATCAGCCAGTAAATCATCCTATTTTCTATTTTCTTGGCCAGTAAATCATCCTATTTTCTATTTTCTTGGCCATTTATGTGGTGAAATGAATCATTTGAAATGAGGTCAGTCAACAAGATCAGTGTCTTCTAGCTGCTATGGCTGAGATTCGAATGTGTTAAAGGACACCAAGTTTCAAGCAACTAAGGTTGCGCACAGCTTTCACTGTGTAAAGTCAGTTTTACATGAGGATACATTAAAGGGGTATTCCACCAACTTCTGTGCCCCAAAAAGACATAAACATAGCAGTTCAGAGAGGTCTGATGTGAAGTGCTATACTTTTATTATCAACTCACAGCAGGTAGTTAGGAACCACAACTTACTACACAAGTTACTACATTAAATCAATACAACATTGTTTTATTCTGAGAAAAGGGTTTGGCCTAAAATTTTAAAACTTTGGCCTAAAGCATGCAGCAGGTTTAAAATTTTATTTCTAATTATGTGTTTTAAATTTAATTTATTAAATTAAATCTGTTAAATTACTGAATGTATTCATTTATTTATTAAATTTATGTAATTTATTTTTAATGATTATTTTTTGTTTACTTTAACTTACAATATATTATTGTAATATTATGATTAGGGGTTAAGCATGGCTGGAGCACAAGTGAAGGCGCCCTAGAACTTGAAAGCAAATGTCTGGCTACATTTTGGATTCAGAAACCATAGACGGTATATAAACATATAAACACTAATGTTTTAGTGATGGTAGGTTGAGTGTTCCTTGTACATTTACCACATTAATTCTCTGAAAATCTCTTTTCATATTCAAACAAAACATATTATAATAACTGAAATATCCCTAAATTAATCAATATTGAATTGAATTGAATCGAATCAGAAATTGAATTGAATTGGGACCTTTTGAATCGGGATCGAATCGATCCGGGAAATACCCAGCCCTAGTTATTATACTTTATTATTATACTTTATATATTTTTTTATTTCTTTTTTGGAACAGGAACAGCAAAGTAAGAATTTCATTGTATAGTGTAACTGTCTGTTCTGCTGTGAATATGACAATACAACTCTTGAATCCTGAAGACAAATTAGTCCCCAAACATTTGACACCTCTTAGCATCATCAACATTATACATAAAACTCCTGCTGGTTCATATATAACAAATAAAATGTCTATACTTACGCTGTAGACATCAGGAACCACTTCACATCAAACATCCTGAACGACTTACTAAAACTAATAAACAAAGCAGTTCTTCTTTCTTCTCTTATAAAGACACTTATATAGAAATGCAAGACAACAACGTATGTCTTCATCCTTCATTCATTCTAGAAGGTTCCATACTTTCTAACTTCCAGGAAACTCACTTCTCTGCCAGTGTCTGCTGCTCATTGATGCCGACGTTGAAGAGGACGGGTTGCACGCGAAGCAGCATGCCGTTCTGGATCTCCCGTGGCAACGCGTCGAACATGGTCCCCGGTAAAGGGATGCGGACGTTAAAGCCGTCCCGGTTCCCGGTGATGACGGGTAGCATGTCCGGAGAGGAGGTAGAGATGGCCTGGGTCACTTTAAACGTCACGTTCCTCAAGTCCATTATCCCCACGCTCATGTCCTCTAGCATAGACAGCTCTTCTCCTGCGCCAACACAAACCAGTTCCCATCAAATCCTGAGTAGCCCACCAATGCATGATGCGTACCGATTAAGTCTAAATACAAACCACTGCATGCCACTGGATCTTAATACCACTATATATACAGGACATTGCAAGAAAGCTAACTACCAGCTAAACAACTAACCTGCATAGCTTTCCCTGTGTAGTTCAGATCTGCTGGTTTATTTTAAGATGCACCGATATAGGAATTCTGCACCAATGCCGATATACACATTTACATAATACAGAAAATTACACAGCTCGAATTAGGGTTGTGTATTGGCAAGAGCCTGGCGATACAATACGTATCGTGATACAGCGATAATGATTCAATATATCGTGATATACTGTGATACTACAAGCGAAGTGATATATTGTGATCTTTTAAATCCTACTATTAAAACACACCACTGTATGAACAGGTTTGTCAATGCTTACAGTAGCATTGCGCCCTTGTGCTGCTTGTTAATGTTGGAGTGGAGCTGAAAATGGATTACAACACTGCCATCTAGTGGTCAGAAGTTTAAACACAACACACAGTGATTCACTGTCTGCCAGGAATCTGTGTATCGATACTGTGTTTTTGAGAATCAATACAGTATCACCAAACATAATATCCCGATATTTGATATTTTCGATATTTACTTACACCCCTAGCCTGAACTAACAATTGAAAGAGGAGTGAAAGAGGAGACTCCCCCCAGTACCATGCACACAAGCAAAACCTCCCACTGCTCAGTTGGTAAACCAGCCCCTTCTAAAATCAAAGAAATGATTACAGCTAAGGTGACTGAATCATCGCTCTAGATGATCAACGGAGCTTATACAATCAAACTCCACATGGGTTAGGTGACCATTTGCCAATCTGGCACCATGAACTCTGCAGGGGTCCTAGAGAACATAATGATAAGAAGGAACAGGTCACGAACCACAGGAAGAGGACAGACTTCGGGGGAAATTATAGAATGGTGAATATTCAATGTTTACTTGAGAGTGAGCCAATGTGAGTTCGAAGTTCTCCCACTGGCGAGAATAAAACATTCTTCATTCCTACATCATTTGGTTGTGTGATTTATTCGGGAGTAAAAATGCTTCATCGTCGCTTCTTTTATCTTTGCATAATCTCAGGGGTAATAAGTTACAGAACAGAAACTGCACTCTGCCTCTTTACAAGAAGTTCACCAACAAGAACCAACTTTGTTGGCTCCCAAATGGCTCTTCTTCAAAAGCACTGATGGTTTTTAACTTTCAAAATAATTTGGAAAGTGTAACTCTATATCTGGGGTGGCAGGGCGGCCAACGAGTAGCACTGTGGCCTCACAGCAAGTAGGGACTGATTAGGGTTTGATTGCCCAGTCCAGGGTGTTTCCTGTCTTCCATGATATACTACGGGTGTGTCTTAAAACCTAGTGAGCTCCTACATAGGCAGCATTTTACCCCATAGTATGCGCTCCTGACATGTAGACTGTCCCAATTCTTACATACCTTAAACATGTTGTCTACTGAGGAACCTTATTTACACCTGATTTTAAAGAAGCATTGAATGCTTCCTCAGCCGCTAAGACAATCCCATGATGCAACACAGGCTAATCTAGGAGCAGTGAAGTGGTTTTAAAATGTGAGTTATTTTGATTCTCTCTGGAGTTTTAATGTGTTTCTGGTCATATAATCACACAAAACAGTATTTTATTATCAACTCTGTAACGAGTCCTTCACCATTTACACTTTTATACTCGAGCCGTTAGCATTTATGCTAGCCGATTTTTAAGCCTTGGCCGGTAGCTTAGCAACCAGCTAAACCACCGGTGGTGTGCTGCAGTGGGCGGGAACAAGCCGTAACGCAGTCTCTCTCTAACTAGAGCGTCTCAGTAATCTGTTTTATGAGGAGAGATGAGGAGAGAAGGTTGCCAAAAAAGTAACTTGGATGACGAATGAATGAATGAACAATATTATCTATGATTTGACTCTCAGCAAACCCAAGTCTTGATTCTAATAAACAAAAACCTGCCCTATAAACACTTCTTCAAATAATGAAACCGTAAAGGTGCTACAGCAAGAAATAGCACACGTCTTCGCTTCTACAGTTCATCTGTAAAACTCACAAAGCAGTTAATCACACTTAAGTTATACTTTACATACATAGTGTTGTTATATATGGACTAATTTCTCCCATGTTTTGCATACTTGCCACAAAAAACGGTTTCAGATCCTCATACAAAGTAGAACACAAGACACATAAAACCAAAGAAAAAGAAAAAAGTTTCTGTATGTACTCAGAAAACCTGAATGCTAGCGCCACCTTCAGCAACAACAACTGCAAAGAAGCACTTCCTATTACTGGAGATCAAGGCAAGGCAAGGCAAGGCAAGTTTATTTGTATAGCACCTTTCATACACAGTGGCAACTCAAAGTGCTTTACAGAAATAAAGAAATAAGAAACAAAGCATTCAAATAAATTAGTTAAAAGAAATAAATACGCTGAGGCTGTTTTTCTTGAGTGTAAAGCTCTCAGATGGTTATAAGCTAGAAGTAGGAAATAAGAATAAGGTTTAAAAGTGCTGTTGGACTGTGTGCTGAGATATTTACAAGAAAGAAAATGAAACATAAAAAACAAAGAAAGAGATTTAAAATTAATAACTAACAGTTCAGTAACAGTAAGAGTTTTAAACTGAGCTGCTCAAACAGGAATGGTTTCAGTCTGGATTTAAAGGTGTCCAGTGTTGGGGCTCTTCTAACACTCTCGCTCAACTGATTCCATATAACAGCAGCACAGTAACTAAACGCTGCTTCTCCATGTTTAGTCTTAATCTTAGGAAGGACTAACTGACTACTTCCTAACGATCTGAGAGTTCTGCTCATATCGCTGTACTAGATCACATAGATAAGCTCCTACACCATTCAGACATTTATAGACCAGTAACAGGAGCTTACAGTCTATTCTGTAACAGACTGGTATCCAGTGTAAGGATTTAAGAATGGGGGAGATGTGTTCCCTTCTTTTGCTCCTAGTGAGAACTCTGGCGGCTGCATTCTGAATCAGCTGAAGCTGTTTAATGGTCTTCTTTGGAAGTCCAGTTAAGAGAGCATTACAGTAATCCATCCTGCTGGAAACATCAGTCTTACACACCAATGTGGAAAACACGTGATACACTTTTAATTTAACCACACTGATCTGCTCTTTTAAGCTACAGCTACCGCGTCTCTGTGGTGATCAAGATTTAGACTAGGCCAATCTAAAATCTTCGTTTTAAGCCAATCATGTGAAGGACCTGTTCTCGTGTTTCGAATCATAGTCTTCCCAACACAGACAGAAGACCAGAAGTCCTATTCCAGAGCAGAACTCAGAGCAGAACTCATGGTTTAATTATGGTGGGTCCCTGAAGCAGCAAAGCATCCCCTCACTTTTACACGTGTACACACTCATGCACACAGTGTACACGTCGGTGTGTGTGTTTACCGTAGGTACTCAGCAGACTCTCGAACTGAGCAAGCAGTCCGATGGTGTACAGTTGCCTCAGGAAGCCGTCGTCTCGGAGACAGTTCCTCAGTTTAATAATAAAGCCACAAATAAGAGCGGTCAGCTGGAGAGAGAGCAGAAAATTATTATTATTATTATTATTACTATTATTATCATTATTATTATGCAACAGTTTGGTGAGGGGGGGGAGCACATAGTTAGCGCATATATATATATATATATATATATATATATATATATATATATATATATATATATATATATATATATATATATATATATATAGATAGATAGATAGATAGATAGATAGATACACACTACCGCTCAAAAGTTTAGGAGCACTTTAGAATTTAATTTCATGCAATTTTCATGCAATTCATACAGCAGTCTTGGCCTGAAGGATAGGGATCCGGTTCGATCCCCGGGATCCCCCAGGCCAAGACTGAGGTGCCTTTGAGCAACCCTCAATTGCTCCCCGGGCGCCGTGGATAGTGCTGCCCACCGCTCCGGGCACGTGTGCTACTGCCCCTAGTGTGTATGTTCACTAGTGTGTGTATATGTGGGTGTTTCACTGCACAGAGGTCAAATTCTGCTGTGTAAAAACACATGTGGCTAATTCTGTTCTGTTCTAATTTTTTTTTTCCTAAAAAACAACAAACAATATTGTCCATTTCACAATTAATCTAAGTGTATCAAATGATTTTTAAAGAATAAAAATGTTTGTATTAAAGTCTATTTTTGTATAGAGGCTTATTTTACATATAGTTCTATTATCAGTAATTCTCAGTCCTCTGTCTAAATCTCCTGGTACGGCCGCCAATCCAAGTTAAGGATGTTATTGGACTAATTGGTTGTTAGGACACTCTTGCTCAATTGTGATGCACAGCTGAAAAACATTCTACTAATAAGTGAGTATAAAAGGGAGAACAACATTCTAGGTTAGTTTAGTATCTGAAGATCAGCAGTTGATGTCTTGCTGACCGACTCACAATGACCAGAAAGAAACGACTTTCTTTAGAGACCCGTCAGTCCATTGTTGTGTTAAGGAAGAAGATACTCCATTAAAACAAGAACATTTCACTGTGATCCCAAACTTTTGATCAGTAGTGTAATTATATATATATATATATATATATATATATATAATATATAAACCCCTCATATGTAAAGAATATTACATTCTTTTGTTACTTGGTGGTGTACTGTTTATCACACCATACAGATACAGTTACAGATTACACCTGCACAGTAAGTTCAACTGTAATAAAGCTCATGTAGAAATGATTATTACTATTATTATTATTACTATTATTATTATTATTATTATTATTATTATTACTATTATTATTGTTAACCTCATAAGATTTGCCATTATGTTTTATAGTTATGGTGACACTTGTGCATGTGTTCCCTCACTGTCTGGCAGAAGACCACGTCTCGGCGGTACTGCAGACTGAGGTCCATGGCGATGGTGGGCGCTCGGTCCTGCATCAGCAGAAACACCATCGACTTTTTCGCCTTATCACTCATCATCGCCACACACTCCGTTAGCGTCGTCAGCAGCGGATACAGAGCCTCACTCCACTCACCTGACACACACACACAAAGGTAATTCAACTCTCAAGCCAACAGCTCTTTCTGAATAAGCAGAATATCAACCCTGCCGTAGTTCAGCAACAGCACGAGAGAAGAAGTGTGTAATCACTACTAACTGAGTATTAATAACACTCCTTATGAACAGAGTAGTCACCGAAGCTGGATGCTTGACTTCCTCTCCACGATTTCTCCTGTAATCACCATCTAAATGTGATCAAATCTACATTGTTGTCCACTGAAAGACCACCAAGCAACTACATTTTGCAACAACGTTTTGGAATTGTTGTCATTAATAGAAAAAAAAAAAATATATATATATAAAATAGGGATCTATAAATAATACAGTGAAAACTGGTCAACGTTTAAATATGTAGATTTGTCATGTATTTCATTTTTATATGAATTAAAAATATTCAATTCAATTCATTCAGTCACTACCACAAAGCTTTAGCCCATAGGCGGAGCCTCATTTTAGCCACACCCCTGTATTTTAGAGCAGGACGTGGGACTGCATCCCTGACCCTCATGGCCACATGGGCAGCAATAAGATCTCATTGTTTCTAAAAGTGTGTGTCCCAAAGTCTGAAAGTCAGTGTGTAACATTGAGAATTGTCACCACTAAAACATATATACATTTTTTAATTAGATTTTTTTTCTTTAAATATTGTGCGTTAGGGGTGTGTCATATTTTTTTTAGATTAGATTAGATTCAACTGTAGTGTCATTGTGCAGTGTACAGGTACAAAGCCAATGAAATGCAGTTAGCATCCAACCAGAAGTGCAAAATACATTATTATTTACATAACGCAAAACAGAAATGACTAACAATTTAAGATTATTGTACATGTGGTGGTATATTAATAAATATATAGAATGTACGTGATCTACACAGAATGTGAGATAAGGGGGTGGTATGTAAAATAGGATATAAATAAGAATATAAATAAGAATATAAATTAAAATATGAATATAAATATAAATATCGTATCATACACAATAATATCGCCAACATTTTTGAATATCGTAAACGATATTATACCCTGAAATATCGTACCATATCACCCATCACTAATTATCACATCAGGTACTACTTTTACTGTTTTTAGCAAAAGAAAAATTCAAACTTTTCTAATTTCCATTATATATCTACTAGAGACAGATTTTATCTCCAGTATCATTCACTTTACTTCAGTCCTGGATATATGGAGATATTTGGAGTGCATTATTTAGTATCGTGACATTCTGGATCATTGAATTCTGTTACAATCTGATAAAAATTCTTGTATTTTTTTATATCTCAGTTAGGGGTGCGCCATATCATCGTATGCAATAGTAAAATTAAATTTTGTTGCAGTAGTTTATTCTTGAAATATTTTTTTTAATTTAATGTTTTGTCATATCGCCAAGAGTATCGTTATCACAAAAATACCATGAAATATTGTGATATTATTGTAGGGCCATATCGCCCACCCCTAGTGTGTGTGCAACAATTGTTGTAATAAAATAAACACAACTGAGGCACAAGGTGATTCAAAACAAAAGGAATTTGATCCAGAATCTAAAATATTACCTATATAACCTACTAACTTATTTAATACGAGTAGAAAAACAAAGATAAACAGACGATACAAAGAACATATAAAACATATAAAAGATGAGATAATGACTCGACCCTGTTTTGATTGACATTTAGCAGAAGCGCATTAGCAAAAAGAGCTATATTTGTTGGGGGGCGTGGGGGGGGGGTCTTACCTGGGTAACTCTCCTCTATGCTGCTACTGCCATCTATAGGGGTGGAGGTGCAACATGCACAGTTAGGAAGCAGCACATACACATACACAGCCTGGCCTGGCCAAGCTCGCACAGACAAACAGGCATATGGTCATTATGGTTCAGAGCAACATGACACAAGTAAGACAAAGCATTCTGGACCTTATATAGACCCTACGCAAAGGTGGGCTGCCCAAGCTGACAGTCTGGATCAAATGAAGAAGGAATGCTAAACAAACATCATTCAAAAAAAAAAAAAAAAAAAAAAACGACAGCCGAAGCAAATGATCAGTATCAGCAGCTCAGACAGAATCAGCGCTGAACAGTTGATACTGATAGTAAATAACGACTAAACTGGCGGCCACTCATTTCTGTAACAGGCTACGTGTCTATCCTGCCAGCTTTCTCTCTGGCGCAGATAAAACAGACAAGCAGGAGCACACAGAGATGCCCAGACAGCGTGCCAGCCGACCAGCCAATCAGAGTCAGCGGCCGGTCACATGATCACAGTGGGTACATATGCTGAAACGAAAGACAAGACAATCCAGAAGAGCAGAGAGACAGAACAACAACAACAATAACAATAACAACAACAACACAATTCAGATTCATCAATATAACACCAGCAGCATAGACCCGTCAGCAGAACCATCTCCCCACCTGAGCATCTAACACAACACACACCCACAAATCAGGTGAGCTACGAGATACCAGTGAACTGTACACTCGTCACAGGTACACGGGGCTCCAGAGACGGACAGAACGAGGGATGAGAGACGGAACGTGAAAATAAGCTGGATGTAAAAATATCAAATGACAAACTTATGCAGGAGCCTGTTGCTATGGCAGCATGCACCATGCCTGATGAGCAGGTGGAGGGATTCAGAAAGAGAGACAGAATCAAACACGCTGTGTGTGTGTGTGTGTGTGTATGTGTGTGTGTGTGTGTGTGTGTGTGTGTGTGTGTGTGGCTGAGCAGCATCATAACAAAAACAGTCTCATAACGTAGTGGTTGAACCAAAAACCAAGGTGAGTGGCAGACTACCATAACGAGAGAAAGAGAGAGAGATAAAAAAAAGAAAAAAACAGAATAATTATTGATATAGAGATAGAGGCAAATAATAGTGATAAGAAGAGTAAGGAAGAGAGAGATATGAAAAAAGAAAGAAAAGAAAAAGAAATAATAGAGATGGAAAGCAAAAAACAAAGAAAGAAAGATGCAAGAAAGAAAGAATGTAAGACAAAATAGGGAAAAATAGAGAAACAGTGAAAAAGACGGAGACAAAGAATGACAGGGAAAAGCAAATGAAGGAAAGAAAGAAAGAAAGAAAGAAAGAAAAAAAGAAAGAAAGAAAGAAAGAAAGAAAGAAAGAAAAAAAGAAAGAAAGAAAGAAAGAAAAATAGAAATAATAGGGAAAGAAAGAAAGAAAGAAAGAAAGAAAGAAAGAAAGAAAGAAAGAAAGAAAGAAAAATAGATATAATAGGGATGGAATGCAAAAAACAAAGAAAGAAAGAAAAAGAGAGAAAGAAAGAAAGAAAGAAAAGAAAGAATGAAAGACAAAATAGAGAAAAATAGAGACATAGTAATAGAGACGGAGACAAAGAATGACAGGGAAAAGCATATGAAGGAAAGAAAGAAAGAAAAAGTGAGGAGAATAAAGACAGAATGGTAGAAAAATGGAGAGAGACAGAGAATGATGCAGAAAGGGAAGGAGTGCAGGAAGTTAGTGAAAGACACTGAAAGAGAGAGAGATTAGGCTGATAGAGTGAAAAAAATGAAATGACTGATACGCAGGAGGAGCAACAAAAAGAATAAAAAAGAAGAGAAGATAGAAAAACTGAGAGAGAAGAAAAATGAAAGGAAAAAGACTGCAGAGAAAGAAAGAGGAAGGAAACATTTCTATTTAGTAACATATATATATATATATATATATATATGACTGTGTGTGTGTGTGTGTGTGTGTGTGTGTGTACGTATTTCTTTGTTTATGGAAAAAGAGAAAAAAGCATAAATGAAAGTAAACGAGAGAAAGAAAGCGGGAGAAAAGAAAAGGAGGGACGTACAGGGTTGTGTTTCTGCGTTAGGGGAACATGCGGGGTTCAGAGCAGGCGGTGAGGCTGACGACGATGATGGTGAAGGTGAAGATGACGAAGATGATGATGATGATGTTGTTGGAGGAGGAAGTGGTGGTGGTGGTGGTGAAGATGAAGGCTGATCCGGGGGGGTGGGAGTGGGACACTCGTCCATGCAGACAGGATTGATCCAGAACGCCGCTCTGGTCTTCTGGTTACCTTTCTTAGGGGCGCCGCCCTGCTGGTCGTTCTGGAACATGTCCTCAGAGCTGCTGCTGCGGAGCCGCTCTCTCTGCAGGAGCTTATCCACCCGCTGAATGATGCACTCCAGACTCTTATCCACATTCACCCACACCTTCTCCTGACACACACAAACACAGGGAGACACACTGAGGAGGACAGTTTCTCTCTTCTGCTCCAGTCGGCCGGCTGATAAAAACTAAAATAAGCTAATATTTTTATTGGTCTTACAAAAAAACTAGGAATAAACAGAAACTGCACTTCTATCCACTTCAGAAATCAGAAAAATATGAATATACGTGTATATAATATCTGTTCCAAACGTGAGTAACTGCAACTGTGCAGCTGAAGTAACGTCTTACCCACTCCTCTTCGTGCCAGTCGACATGTAAGGACGAGCGACTGTTGCGGCCGCTCCACTTGGCCAGCAGAGTGTCCTGGTCGTTCCGCAGGACCACATGCTCCGAGTCGGCCGAAGGCGAGCTCTTTGAGGCGATGTATTCGGGTCTGGCTGCGTTCAGGGCCTGCACAGCCGACGCCAACAGCTTACAGTCACATACTGTCACCAGCTGCCGCGTCTGAGAGAGAAAGAAAGAAGAGAGAGAGTTTAACTGTTTTAAAACGTTTGACTGGTAGTGTATCTAAAACGTTTGGCTGGTAGTGTATCTAAAACGTTTGACTTGTAGTGTATCTAAAACGTTTGGCTGGTAGTGTATCTAAAACGTTTGACTGGTAGTGTATCTAAAACGTTTGTCTGGTAGTGTATCTAAAACGTTTGTCTGGTAGTGTATCTAAAACGTTTGGTTGGTAGTGTATCTAAAACGTTTGTCTGGTAGTGTATCTAAAGCGTTTGTCTGGTAGTGTATCTAAAACGTTTGACTGGTAGTGTATCTAAAACGTTTGGCTGGTAGTGTATCTAAAACGTTTGTCTGGTAGTGTATCTAAAACGTTTGACTGGTAGTGTACTAAAACATTTGGCTGGTAGTGTATCTAAAACGTTTGACTGGTAGTGTATCTAAAACGTTTGTCTGGTAGTGTATCTAAAACGTTTGACTGGTAGTGTACTAAAACGTTTGGCTGGTAGTGTATCTAAAACGTTTGGTTGGTAGTGTATCTAAAACGTTTGGTTGGTAGTGTATCTAAAACGTTTGGTTGGTAGTGTATCTAAAACGTTTGTCTGGTAGTGTATCTAAAGCGTTTGTCTGGTAGTGTATCTAAAACGTTTGGCTGGTAGTGTATCTAAAACGTTTGGCTGGTAGTGTATCTAAAACGTTTGTCTGGTAGTGTATCTAAAACGTTTGACTGGTAGTGTATCTAAAACGTTTGTCTGGTAGTGTATCTAAAACGTTTGTCTGGTAGTGTATCTAAAACGTTTGACTGGTAGTGTACTAAAACATTTGGCTGGTAGTGTATCTAAAACGTTTGACTGGTAGTGTATCTAAAACGTTTGTCTGGTAGTGTATCTAAAACGTTTGTCTGGTAGTGTACTAAAACGTTTGGCTGGTAGTGTATCTAAAACGTTTGACTGGTAGTGTATCTAAAACGTTTGTCTGGTAGTGTATCTAAAACGTTTGACTGGTAGTGTATCTAAAACGTTTGTCTGGTAGTGTATCTAAAACGTTTGTCTGGTAGTGTATCTAAAACGTTTGTCTGGTAGTGTATCTAAAACGTTTGGTTGGTAGTGTATCTAAAACGTTTGTCTGGTAGTGTATCTAAAACGTTTGACTGGTAGTGTATCTAAAACGTTTGTCTGGTAGTGTATCTAAAACGTTTGTCTGGTAGTGTATCTAAAACGTTTGACTGGTAGTGTATCTAAAACGTTTGTCTGGTAGTGTATCTAAAACGTTTGACTGGTAGTGTATCTAAAACGTTTGGCTGGTAGTGTATCTAAAACGTTTGACTGGTAGTGTATCTAAAACGTTTGTCTGGTAGTGTATCTAAAGCGTTTGTCTGGTAGTGTATCTAAAACGTTTGTCTGGTAGTGTATCTAAAACGTTTGTCTGGTAGTGTATCTAAAACGTTTGACTGGTAGTGTATCTAAAACGTTTGGCTGGTAGTGTATTAAAACGTTTGGCTGGTAGTGTATTAAAACGTTTGGCTGGTAGTGTATCTAAAACGTTTGGCTGGTAGTGTATTAAAACGTTTGGCTGGTGGTGTATCTAAAACGTTTGGCTGGTAGTGTATTAAAACGTTTGGCTGGTGGTGTATCTAAAACGTTTGACTGGTAGTGTATCTAAAACGTTTGGCTGGTAGTGTATTAAAACGTTTGGCTGGTGGTGTATCTAAAACGTTTGGCTGGTAGTGTATCTAAAACGTTTGACTGGTAGTGTATCTAAAACGTTTGGCTGGTAGTGTATCTAAAACGTTTGTCTGGTAGTGTATCTAAAACGTTTGGCTGGTAGTGTATTAAAACGTTTGGCTGGTAGTGTATCTAAAACGTTTGGCTGGTAGTGTATCTAAAACGTATGTCTGGTAGTGTATCTAAAGCGTTTGGCTGGTAGTGTATCTAAAACGTATGTCTGGTAGTGTATCTAAAACGTTTGGCTCGTAGTGTATCTAAAACGTATGTCTGGTAGTGTATCTAAAACGTTTGGCTCGTAGTGTATCTAAAACGTATGTCTGGTAGTGTATCTAAAACGTTTGACTGGTAGTGTATTAAAACGTTTGGCTGGTAGTGTATCTAAAACGTTTGGCTGGTAGTGTATTAAAACGTTTGGCTCGTAGTGTATTAAAACGTTTGGCTGGTAGTGTATCTAAAACGTTTGGCTGGTAGTGTATCTAAAACGTTTGGCTGGTAGTGTATTAAAACGTTTGGCTGGTAGTGTATCTAAAACGTTTGGCTGGTAGTGTATCTAAAACGTTTGGCTGGTAGTGTACTAAAACGTTTGGCTGGTAGTGTATCTAAAACGTTTGGCTGGTAGTGTATTAAAACGTTTGTCTGGTAGTGTATCTAAAACGTTTGACTGGTAGTGTATTAAAACGTTTGTCTGGTAGTGTATCTAAAACGTTTGGCTGGTAGTGTATCTAAAACGTTTGACTGGTAGTGTATCTAAAACGTTTGTCTGGTAGTGTATTAAAACGTTTGTCTGGTAGTGTATCTAAAACGTTTGGCTGGTAGTGTATCTAAAACGTTTGTCACCAATCAGGATGCTTTCTAGTCAAATTTAGTCCAAAAACTCCTCATGCACTTATCTCATTCACTCGGTTGTTCTAGATAACCTTTTACAAAGAAATGTTGGAGGTCTCCTTTCAGAGTTTAAAAAATAAAGACTGGCTCTGCAGTTTAGAAGAACAAGAAAACTTGCCTACAGTTCTCAATAACAGGGTGTGTGTGTGCAGGAGACTCATGACTGTACATGAAACAAACAAATAAATAAAAAAAATAAAAACGTGCTCCTCCGGCTGCCTCACCTTGTCGGCCAGTATGGTGAGGGTTCTCTCCAGGCCGTTGGCAGAGCGGTCCTTGGCGGCCCGCGACAGGCGCTCAGCGTAGTAGCTGACCTGAGTCTTCAGAGTGTTGATGTGAGCGATGATCTCTTTGGCACGGATGATGTCCTGAGGCATGTACACAATGGACTGCGAGCTGGTCAGAGCACTGCTGCAAGGACCAAGCAGGATACGCAATTACTCTCGGTTACACACCACCAACACCCACCATCCACTTTCAGTACAAACATCTACCACTGACCACTTCACACAAACAGGTCTACACGGAATCCAGCTGCACCTACAGACCGCAGTCCATCTGTTGTCCTGCACACCTGTAAACATCCGGCTTCTGCTTTTCCTCTGTTCTTTATTTGTTAATCTCCAATAAAGCTGCTGGACAGAGCATCAGGTCATGGTGGGATCTGACACTTAAGAACTGCTGCACCCTTACTGTGTGGGTTCAGTGCCTTTAGCAGACACGCCCCCTCCGGCATTTCAAAGCAGACAACATTGCTAATTTTTTTTTCATGATTTTGTAATTTTTTTTTGATCATTCAGATTGTGCTTGGTGGAGATTAACACATATTGAGCAATGTGAAAAGCTCCGAACACATTTACTACCGCTTTACTTGCAGCTGTATGAATGTATATAATATAATTTTATAACTTAATAAGTTCTCTCTACGTCCCCATTATTCTCTTTCCCAACAGTATCTCAAACATTGGGCTGGTAGCGTATCTTAAACGTTGGGTTGGTAGCGTATCTCAAACGTTTGGCTGGTAGTGTACTAAAACGTTGGGCTGGTAGTGTATCTAAAACATTTGACTGGTAGTGTATTAAAACGTTGGGCTGGTAGTGTATCTAAAACGTTTGACTGGTAGTGTGTCTAAAACGTTTGACTGGTAGTGTATCTAAAACGTTTGACTGGTAGTGTGTCTAAAACGTTTGGCTGGTAGTGTATCTAAAACGTTTGACTGGTAGTGTGTCTAAAACGTTTGACTGGTAGTGTATCTAAAACGTTTGGCTGGTAGTGTATCTAAAACGTTTGGCTGGTAGTGTATCTAAAACATTTGACTGGTAGTGTATCTAAAACATTTGACTGGTAGTGTATCTAAAACATTTGACTGGTAGTGTATCTAAAACGTTTGACTGGTAGTGTACTAAAACGTTTGACTGGTAGTAATTATATATATATATATATATATATATATATATATATATATATATATATATATATATATATATATATATATATATATATTGCCATATTGCACAAACCTAAGGACAGCAGATGGACTATCATCTGTACACCATCAATGTTAATTAGATGTTTCTGATAAATTGGCCAGTGATTGGAAGTCTTGACACAGAACATAACAACACACACATACAGATAAATATAGTGCTCATTTGGACAGAGACATATTTAAGGGTCTTTTAAACTGCAGTCCTGTCTATGTGTCTACTTCTTTTTCCAGTATGGACTGGGAGCGCTGTATCCTCACCAGCTGCAGGTGTTTTCCAAGAGAAGCATGTTGTCGGTTCTCTCAGTAAATAAGCTCTACTCCAGAAAGTTCATGCAGTTCATTATTATTACTACGGTCATTATAATGATGATGATGGGCAGTGTATGTCTTTCATAAGCTGTCGTCTTATGAACAATCTACAGCACTTGTTAACATGCATGTTGTGTTTAAACTCCAGGGAAAGAACAAACATAACACACAGGTATAGGTGTGTCAAGCACAGTTCACACACAAACACACTCCTTTACATACACATAATGCAAAGGACAGTGCACGAAAATGCTCAACCCATGAGAAAAGTCATGCAGACAGAGAAAGGATTAAAAAAAAAGTTAACTTAAACTCACCATTCCTCCTCATAAATGCTGATTAGAAAACAAAAAGGCGATTAAAGAGCAGGAAACGAAAACAGGAACAGATCACTATCACTATAAAGCAGCCTATGCTTTATGTCTATGCTATGAACAGCTAGTGAAAAGCAGCAGCCTAGAAAACTCAATTAAAGCATAAAATACTATAGAGCGGAAAAATCAGCATGCAATAATATACAATGCAATTATCAACTGCAAGGGCGCATGTACGTGACATGAAATAAGGATGGTCAGGCAGGGTGTCTAAAAGTAAAGCCACTAAAGAAATATGAGATTCCTATGAATCCTGTATAAATACATGTATAAGGTGTTATATGGCGTACATAATACCTTATAATGCCTGTTATAGGTCATTATAAGCTTTAGGTTTATAAGCAACTTACTCGCTTATAAGTGGTTACAATGACATGCAAGACAATTTAGAACTTAAAAGTATATACCTTATAATAATATATACCTCATTTCCTGAAGGAAACAGAGAACTGACACTAAAGGGTCGCTATACTGTTGCTATGGTATCCAAGGTGCTTCCTAAAGTATTGTGTGGAGGTTGCCATGGTACACGATGGCTCCTTTAAGGGTGCACAAGTCGTTGCTGGAGTTAGTTGAAAATGAATGGGACTCTATGGGAGGAACAAAGGATGAATAAACGGTAAATAGATGAGTGCGGGTCAGAGCTTGAATGAGACTCTATGGAAGGAACAAGGGATGAATAAACGGTAAATAGATGGGTGCGGGTCAGAGCTTGAATGGGACTCTATGGAAGGAACAAGGGATGAATAAACAGCAAATAGACAAGTGTGGGTCAGAGCTTCAATAGGACTATTATGGGAACAAGGGATGAATAAACGGTAAATAGACAAGTGCGGGTCAGAGCTTGAATGAGACTCTATGGGAGAAACGAGCGATGAATAAACAACAAATAGACGAGTGCGGGTCAGAGCTTGAAGGAGACTATGGGTGAAACAAGGGATGAATAAACGGTAAATAGACGGGTGCGGGTCAGAGCTTGAATGAGACTATGGGAGAAACGAGGGATAAATAAACAACAAATAGACAAGTGCGGGTCAGAGCTTGAATGGGACTATGGGAGGAACGAGGGATGAATAAACAACAAATAGACGAGTGCGGGTCAGAGCTTAAATGGAACTCTCTGGGAGAAACGAGGGATAAATAAACAACAAATAGATGAGTGCGGGTCAGAGCTTGAATGGGACTCTATGGGAGGAACGAGGGATGAATAAACAGCAAATAGACGAGTGCGGGTTAGAGCTTGAATGAGACTCTATGGGAGGAACGAGGGATGAATAAACAACAAATAGATGAGTGCGGGTCAGAGCTTGAATGGAACTCTATGGGAGGAACGAGGGATGAATAAACAACAAATAGACGAGTGCGGGTTAGAGCTTGAATGAGACTCTATGGGAGGAACGAGAAATGAATAAACAACAAATAGATGAGTGTGGGTCAGAGCTTGAATGGAACTCTATGGGAGGAACGAGGGATGAATAAACAACAAATAGACGAGTGGGGGTCAGGGCTTGAATGGAACTCTATGGGAGGAACGAGAAATGAATAAACAACAAATAGATGAGTGCGGGTCAGAGCTTGAATGGAACTCTATGGGAGGAACGAGAAATGAATAAACAACAAATAGATGAGTGTGGGTCAGAGCTTGAATGGAACTCTATGGGAGGAACGAGGGATGAATAAACAACAAATAGACGAGTGGGGGTCAGGGCTTGAATGGAACTCTATGGGAGGAACGAGGGATGAATAAACAACAAATAGACGAGTGGGGGTCAGGGCTTGAATGGAACTCTATGGGAGGAACGAGGGATGAATAAACAACAAATAGACGAGTGGGGGTCAGGGCTTGGGGACCTGCCCTGTGTGAGTACAGTTTGGTGGCAGTACGCTGAACGAAACCATAATGTTAGGCTGTGCTGGTAAATGAATGGGACTCTATGGGAGAAGAAACATGGGATGAAAAAAAAGATAAATGTGCAAGTGTGGGTTAAACCAACACTGCAGTCGTGATCGGGGGTCTTCTCTCAGTCAGTGTATATGAAACAGTGGTTTGTCGGTCGAGCAGAAGTAGCTTAAATTAGTGTATACATTTCCTTGTGTGACATAAAGCAATATAACATCTATCCATAAGAACGTCATAAACATACATAGTGCAATCCACTATAACACTATATGACAAGGTTCTAGTATATTCTCTTATAAACACTGTATAACAACAGTGTCTACAATGTCCTTATGAACAGACATATATATATACCTGACTTAAAGTACTACACATGTAATTATAACTACATAGGAGCAATTATAAAAGCTTACGCCTGCCATTATAAAATATTATGTATGGCATATAACACATAATGAATATAGGATTCATAGTAAGTGTTACCAAAATTTTGTCTGATAAGGAGAAAAAAAAATAAAAGGGTTTCTAACACATACATACACACACACACACACACACACACACACACACACACACACATACATATATATATGTGTGTGTGTGTGTGTGTGTGTTAGAAACCCTTTGCAGTTACAGACATGGGGTCAGTTTCATGGCTATGGTTTAGGCTAGCCCCGAGTGAGGGGTAAGGGGTAAGAGGTGAGGGGGAGATAATTCTAATAATATTTATAAAGAGCACTTTTCAAACCAGTGGCAGCTCAACGTGCTTGACAGACAGTTTTCATAAATAACAAACTTAATTAACTAAAGACAAAGTTCAACTTTATAGGTACTAAAGTTTTAGTTAATCTCTGAGTTTAAGTGAGATGTTTATAAACATGTAGTAAAAGTGACTCTGAGCTCGACTGTCTGATAAAAGCTGAACAGAGTTTAGAAGCAGAAGAGCTGAAAGAGTCTCTCCAGGTTCTCTGTTTGTTACTGAATGTGTTTTTACAGAAGGTCAGTATCTGCAGATCCAAGATCAGCAGCTGGAACATAAACAGAGAGATGTTCTGTGATGTAGCAGGTTCTAGATTATCTAGAGCTTTATAGACGAGTACAGAAGTTTAAAGTCTGTTCTAAAAGATATCACTGGTATCACAAAACTCTGACCATAACAGCGATTAACTCTGATCATTACAGTGATCAACTCTGACCATTACAGTGATCAATTCTGACCATTACAGTGATCAATTCTGACCATTACAGTGATCAACTCTGACCATTACAGTGATCAATTCTGACCATTACAGTGATCAACTCTGACCATTACAGTGATCAATTCTGACCATTACAGTGATCAACTCTGACCATTACAGTGATCAACTCTGACCATTACAGTCATCAACTCTGAACATTACAGTGATCAACTCTGACCATTACAGTGATCAACTCTGACTATTACAGTGATCAACTCTGACCATTACAGTGATCATCTCTGACCATAACAGTGATCAACTCTGACCATTACAGTGATCAACTCTGACCATTACAGTGATCAACTCTGAGCATTACAGTGAACAACTCTGACCATAACAGTGATCAACTCTGACCATTAGTGTTCAACTCTGACCATTAGTGATCAACTCTGAGCATAACAGTGATCAACTCTGAGCATAACAGTGATCAACTCTGACCATTACAGTGATCAACTCTGACCATTACAGTGATCAACTCTGAGCATTACAGTGATCAACTCTGACCATAACAGTGATCAACTCTGACCATTACAGTGATCAACTCTGAGCATAACAGTGATCAACTCTGAGCATAACAGTGATCAACTCTGACCATTACAGTGATCAACTCTGACCATTACAGTGATCAACTCTGAGCATTACAGCGATCAACTCTGACCATTACAGTGATCAACTCTGACCATTACAGTGATCAACTCTATTACAGTGATCAACTCTGAGCATAACAGTGATCAACTCTGACTATTACAGTGATCAACTCTGACCATTACAGTGATCAACTCTGACCATTACAGTGATCAACTCTGACCATTACAGTGATCAACTCTGAGCATTACAGCGATCAACTCTGACCATTACAGTGATCAACTCTGACCATTACAGTGATCAACTCTATTACAGTGATCAACTCTGACCATTACAGTGATCAACTCTGACCATTACAGTGATCAACTCTGAACATTACAGTCATCAACTCTGAACATTACAGTCATCAACTCTGACTATTACAGTGATCAACTCTGACCATTACAGTGATCAACTCTGACCATTACAGTGATCAACTCTGACCATTACAGTGATCAACTCTGACCATTACAGTGATCAACTCTGAACATTACAGTGATCAACTCTGAGCATAACAGTGATCAACTCTGACCATTACAGTGATTATCTCTGACCATTACAGCGATCAACTCCATGAATGAGTTTTTTCTGTGTCACCGAACTTTGATTTCTCAATAGATGCTCTATTTAAAGAAATCTTCACTACTGTCCAAGATGCAAACCCATCCACAAGTTTGCTTACTGTTAACCTTTTCCATGATTCCAAGCCAAAGCCAGCTTTTGGTTTATTTGGTTTGTAATTAGTGTTCCTACTCTGAACGAGTAAAATGGTGGACCTGCGTTGCTATTTTTAATACAGCCCGGTCCATTCACCTCCATGACTGACTTCAAACTATTATTTACAGAATTTCTGCAGTTGTCTTCCATTCGGCTTGAGTTGGACGAGCCTAGTGATGTCAGATCTGCCAAAGTACTGGAATTTGCAATATGTATATTGTTGCTATACAAAGAAAAACACTTGGTATCACTTAAGCAGCTGCCGTTTACAATGTGTGAAAATTCTAGGATGAATGGACCAACAGAAATGTTCCAAAACACCTTGGAAAACATTCTGGTTCCACTATAACCTACTATATGCAGGCGTGCAATCCAGTTAGTGGTCCACCTTAACTGCAGAACAAGTCTGAGGCACCTAAGCTGATTGTTTAAAAGCCTTTATATAATCAAAAAAGTAGATAAAAGAAGTAGATCATATCTTGAGCTCCAGTTTGAAGAAGTGTAGTTCCAGATTTCTCCTGGACGCCCCAGACATTGTATGAATGTGTTCAGTTCCTTCAGCAGCAAATCTTGATTTAGCTTAATGAAGTACTGAGCAGTCAAAGCAGGTATTAGATGAGAACTGATAATAATACTGGGTTGTTTAGGAGAAGCTTGGAAAGGGTTAAATAAACACACTGACGTATGTAGAAGCACTACTTACTGTATTAATACTGTTTGAATATAGACTTGGACTAAATTTGGTGTAAGTTATGAGGAATGGACCAATAGAAATGCTCCAAAATAACTTGGCAAAACATTCTGGTTCCATTGACTTACATTGAAAGTAAAGATTGTTTTTGTCCTCTCCTGTAAAGTTACTATTTTGGAGATGTTTGTTTTTCTTTGTAGAGTGACATATGTGAGGCGCTTGCCTCGGTTTTTGAATAGCGTGAATGATATTATACCCTGAAATATCGAGCCATATCGCCCATCCCTAATTATCACATCAGGTACTACTTTTACTGTTTTTAGCAAAAGAAAAATTCACACTTTTCTAATTTCCTATTATATATCTACTAGAGAGAGATTTTATCTGTCCAGTATCATTCATTTTACTTCAGTCCTGGATATATGGAGATATTTATATTATTATTTGCATTATTTAGTATCATGAAATTCTGGATCATTGATTTCTGTTACAATCTGATAAAAAATTCTTGTATTTTTTAATGAATTATCTCAGTTAGGGGTGTGCCATATCATATTGTATACATAATATTTTTGTTGCAGTAGTGTATTCTTGAAATTATTATTATTTTTTTAATTCAATGTTTTGTCATATCGTCAATAGTATCGTTATCGCAAAAACACCATAAAATATCGTGATATTATTGTAGGACCAAATCGCCCACCCCTAGTGCGTAGGTTATTTAATCTTCTCTTTATCACATCTCTGTTTGCAGTTAAGGTCGACGCTGCTTCCCGCTTGCGTTAGCCACCTGTTTCTGGATCCTGCTCCACGCAATTACCTCCATTTACAGGCGTGCAATTGCAAGCGGTCCGGCTAAACAGAGACCACCTTAAGTGTGCGACTTTTTCAATGCTGAGCTGCAGCCGGGAGATAAAGAACAGGTGCAGGTGGGTAGCGCTGAGGGAAAGTGAAGTGGTTGAATAAGAGGTTCTCTCATGCATGGCAGGGTTGGGGTGGTCCTGCAGGAGCAGTCTTGAGGAGGAGATAAGCTCATATAAATCTTATTTATTACATATGCTATTATTATGAGTAAACATATATCCTGGCTGGAGAGCGCTTCAGTGTTGGAGACGTAAACCGCACCACTTTCCTTTCCTTTTTTCTCGGGGATGGAATGGAATGCACAGGGCACGGAAAACGCTTACCACAGCAGTTTATCTGCTGATGCTGGAAGTGTGTACTTTTTTTTTTTTTTTTTTTCCAGTTGTTGTGCCACTAGACGGTACATGTCGCGTACGAGCTCATGCTTGAATGATGTGGTTTGTAGTAGAGCCAATTAAATTTCTCCTGACTAGAAGTTCTCTGGGTAACACAGCTGGATTTCTGGGACGACTGGAAACGTAAATAGTGAGATGTCACAGCAACGTCCGATGAGTTTTCAGGAAAATCCCAGATGATTTAGTGATCTTAAAGGGGAATGTTCAGATTAGGACATGTGGAAGGAGCAGCTGCAATCTGCTGACGTCAAACAGCTGAGTGGACGGTTTTGGAGAGTGTGCAGTCAGACACCAGCACCACTTACCAGGCAGGGGAAGCAAACCACTTCTCTTTCTTTCTCTCACTCTCTCTCTCGTTCTCTCACGCACACTCACACACATATATAGGTTGAAATCTCTTCAGGCCAAGGTCTGGACCATCATAACTACTAACGTGTGTTGTGATTCAGTGGTGTATCCTGTTTACTGAAGTAGTCTAGTATCAGCATCTTATACCATCAGCTACTGAAACACCAACACATCACACATACCGTTCAGTATATTTCAGTATATATAAATACTGAACTGAATTAATTATTTATAAACTTCTAATAAATGTTTTTTTTCTCTCACTTAAAGTAAACACAAGGGCTGTATTAAAAAAAACAATGCTTTTTTTTAAAAAGTGAGAAAAAGTAAATAAAATAAGCGTCTTCTTGTTAACTAGATTTAACTAGATCTCTCTCTTGTATTCTTCTCTCAGACTTTCTCTTGTTTAGTGAGAGATATGAGCTCTTGGTTGACCAGCCAGGACTTAAAACCTGGGCTGAAATGGTGTCAGGGTCATTCTCACACACATAAGAGAGAAACGTGGCTATTTTTAATTCTCCACAGTCTCAGAACATATGAGATGTTGGTGTGGAGGTGTCTGTGGGAAGAATAAACATGTCTCAGTCCATTCCTGGATAAAAAGTCATTTTTATAGCACGCCATACAGATCTGATTGGCTGAGAAGCACCTTTGGTGATCTTACAACGTACGTGATTGGTCAGTGAGTTTACTGCGCCGCAAAGCTTGTCCACCACACAGAGAAGAAACGTTCCGCGGCTTAAAATAAACACTGTCGAAACACTGTTTGGGTCCGCACTGGACAACGTCTGGGTCCACCTATTAGTGACCGCTGATCTACAAGTACAGCCGAGCTAGCATTAGCGCAACTCTCACCTCTGTTGTTGAAGTCATTAAGAAAACCTCCTTCATGGTGCATCATCAGAAAGGGAGTTTCACTAATCCTTAAACTGGGAAGTCTGGCTCCACAGACTACCGCAGCACTGCTGTACGATCTGAGCCGGCCACTTACCACACAAGCTTAAGTCTATGTAGGTGGTGAGCGCCTTGATTCATCGCCTCATCTGGCCGGCTGGTCGCTTCATTAGGTAGACCACCATGTTTCTACACCACTTTATCAGCTCCACATATCATATAGGAGCACTTTGTAGTTCTACACTTACAGACTGTAGTCCATCTGTTGCACTGTATACTTTGGACCACCAGCAGCTGATATTATTGGTTAATAGAAATTTCAGCTTCAATAGTATCGTTATCACAAAAACACCATAAAATATCGTGATATTATTGTAGGACCAAATCGCCCACCCCTAGCGAGTAGGTTATTATATCTTCTCTTTATCACATCTCTGTTTGCAGTTAAGGTCGACGCTGCTTCCCGCTTGCGTTAGCCACCTGATTCCTCACCTCATCTGGCCGGCTGGTCGCTTCATTAGGTAGACCACCATGTTTCTACACCACTTTATCAGCTCCACATATCATATAGGAGCACTTTGTAGTTCTACACTTACAGACTGTAGTCCATCTGTTGCACTGTATACTTTGGACCACCACCAGCTGATATTGTTGGTTAATAGAAATTTCAGCTTCCTAAAATATGTGTTGGTGATAAGATTTTCAAAATCAGCTGAATCAGCAAATTGATAGGAAATCTTTTAACGCTCAATAAAAATGAACAAGCACTTACAGGCTTTAAAGGCGACTATCGTTAGTAACAGTTATAACATGCTTATCATAATTATCAGATATTATCAACATAAACTGATCTACATCTAAAATAACTCAGCAGTGATTAGTTCGCATTGGATTTGCATTGACAACGTTGGCATAGTAACTATTCTCCCATGTTTTTGATAACGTATAATCATGAACACGTCATGTTCTGGAGTCTTGCCTTAGTTTCAATAGACTGTTCTTTAAAAAAAAAAGTATTTTAAGTTTGATTAAACATTAAAACAAGTAGAAGATTAGTTGGCAAAAATAATCAGATCATGTCATTGATCTGCAAAATAATTCAAAAGACCACAAAATGATCAAACTACCTGGAAGACGACTAAAAACATCGTCAAAATAACTTGACATTTTACGGATTTGTCATTTTAAAAAGAGAGAATTATTTAATGAATCGATAAAACAACAGCAAGGTTAACTGATTAATACTTAAACCAGCAGCAAGGCTAGCCGATTAATCGTCAAATCAACAAGGTTACTCGATCAATCGTCGAATCAACAGCAAGGTAGCTTGATTGATTGACAAAAACAACAGCAAGGTTACTTGTTTAACAAAAAAATAACCACAAGATTATTTGATTAATCAACAGAAAATTCCGAAAAAATGACTAAATTGATCATGAACTGAGAATAAGAGGGCGATTAATCACCAAAAACTTTAATAGAAATGCTAAGTTTTAAGATTACTCTCACTCACACACACACACACACACACACACACACACACACACACACACACAGCCTCTCTATGTCTCTTACACACCCACGCATGTTTGCTCTCAACACACTCTTACGGTCAGTATTGCATTTCCAGAGCACTTACTGTTTCTTGGCCTCCTCGAATTTCTGGATGAGTTTGCGCAGACCACTGTTCTTAAAGCCCTGACAGTGGGCTGCTGGAGCGCCGATCGTAACCACGTCGTAAGTGTGATCTACACACACACACACACACACACACACACACACAGTCTCAATTACACAAGCTTAAGCATATATATATATATATATATATATATATATATATATATGTGTGTGTGTGTGTGTGTGTGTGTGTGTGTGTGTGTATATATATATATACACACACACACACACACACACCACACTACACTACACAGAGAGCTCTCGTTCATAAAAAGCAATAACTCTTATTAATCTTATACATTACAAGAGACTCGCTTATAAACATATTTACATATAATGATACATTCATAATGTTCTTCATTATAAGCCTGCCACCAGCCTAAGATAGATAGCCAGTGCTTTGTCCAATATAGGTCAGTGTTTTCAAGGCTGGACAAGTTGAGAGCTGTGGCCTAATAAGGAGAGGTGTGTGTGTGTGTGTGTGTGTGTGTTTCAGAGTCAGAGAGACCCATTTTCA
>CM038704.1:48196888-48231888 GCA_021613375.1 Megaleporinus macrocephalus
GCAGGGGTCAAAATATTTATAGCACAAACTTAGTGATTTTATTTACTATCCAAAGTGACCGGTGATCCTGATATCCTGAAAATCGAAGTCTCTGTTGGACACAGTCTAAACTATCTGCATGTACTGCTCTCGTCTCAAACCTACTGTAAAACAACGCCCCAGCCATCAGGTGGTGTGTTATTAAGCCTATTGTCTTGTTGCTTTAAGAGGCATTAGAGGCTTTGGCTTTCTGGTTCCCCCAACTCACTACTGTGGTGAACAACTGAGCCACAACTTGCCACAAAAAACTCCAAAAGAGCAACTTTACAGGAGAGGCCAAAAACCTCCTTTACCTTAATGTAAGTCAATGGAACCAGAATTTTTTACAAACTATTTGGGAGCATTTCTATTGGTCCATTCAGAATGAAACTTCAAGAGGATATAAAGGGCAGTGAGCAGATTTAAGGCATGCAGAAAAGTAAAAACCCACAAAAATGGAGAAACATTTTTCTTAGGACAGCGACAATATGTGTCCATATATATATATATATATATATACACACTACTGCTCAAAAGTTTGGGATCACAGTGAAATGTTCTTGTTTTAATGGAGTATCTTCTTCCTTAACACAACAATGGACTGACGGGTCTCTAAAGAAAGTTGTTTCTTTCTGGTCATTGTGAGTCGGTCAGCAAGCCATCAACTGCTGATCTTCAGATACTAAACTAACCTAGAATGTTGTTCTCCCTTTTATACTCACTTATTAGTAGAATGTTTTTCAGCTGTTCATCACAATTGAGCAAGAGTGTCCTCACAACCAATTAGTCCAATAACATCCTTAACTTGGATTGGTGGTCATACCAGGAGATTTAGACAGAGGACTGAGAATTACTGATAATAGGACTATATGTAAAATAAGCCTCTATACAAAAATAGACTTTAATACAAACATTTTATTCTTTAAAAATCATCTGATACACTTACATTAATTGTGAAATGGACAATATTGTTTGTGAATGTATATATATATATATAGCTACAGCCAATGGGATCACATACCGAGAGAACCGTGTCACTGTTCACGCAATCTCTGACAAAAACAGTAAACAATGGCTGTAAGAGCTTTCATTCATCTTCTCCTCAGAATTCATTCCTTTCTTTCTTTTCTTTCTTTCGTCGCTGCAGATCAGCGCAGTAACGACTCAGCCAGATGAGCGGGGGGTTCCCCAGGGTGAACGTCGTGTAACTGGTGACCCTGTGTCGCTGATGAGTCATGTAGTGTGAAAGCCACGACAACTGAAAGACTCACTATTACAGCACAACCAGACGTGTAGCGTGAACGGTACAAAGACCAGACCACTCAAATAGTCGTGTAGTAAACTTTTTTACCAAACTTATTACACACCTGTTCGCCTCCAGAGAATGTTCTCTGACGCCTCTAATCTTTGTTATAAATGTAAGATACATAAAGGTACATTTATGCATTTGTTTTGGACATGTGACCTCATACAAACTCTTTCTGTTTCTTTAATCATACTCCACGTATACCAAATCTCTGCTGATACTTCTTTTATTTCTGGCAAAACAAATGTATTTTGTTGAGGTGGTCCACCCCCCAGGTCCCCACAGTTGACATGTGGATAACACAGATTTCTGTTCTTATTCCTCTTGAGAAACTGACTTAAGACCTTAACCACAAATCTGACAAGTTTCGTAGGATCTTTCCTTCTTACAGAAACTAGAATTCATCACTTGTCCCTGGAACAGGAGGACTGGCTGCCCTTTTATTTTATTTGATCTATTTCGTATGTGTTACTTAGTTATCTGTCTCCTGCACTTTGGTTGATCATTTAATTATTTAATTATTATTTAATTATTGTGTATGTATACATGTTTATGTGTGTATATGCAGATATATTTATTGCAGCGCTCATTGTTTGTCCGTTTTGGGTGCGATTTTATTTATTTTATTTATTTTAGTTATTATTATTATTATTATTATTATTATTATTATTGTTACTTTTTACTTATTTTTGTGTGATTCATAGTTTTGAAAAACCGTAAACGGTAAAAAAAAAAAAAAAAAAAAAAAAAAAAAAGTTGTGTAGCGTGAACCAGGCATTAGTCTGTTTGCTACACTCTTATTATTTACTACATGTTGAAGGAACAACAGGTACCTGGTGGCGTCCTCCTCGAGCAGCAGCTTGACAAACTGCCGAGGAACATTGAGCGACAGGACGCTCTCGGCCATCTGCTCCAGAATGCGCAGGTGATTCCCGTCGGTGGTGGGAAACCGATACATACGGGACATGGTACCCCCGAACACTGCCAGACATGGAGAGAGGGCTTTCAGTAGTGAATATCTGAACATCTGATACTGTTCTGGTCTTTAATTTGAATTTAAGTAAAGGTCTATTCACTTGAACTCTGAACATCAGACTATCATTAACATACTGTAAGAAAACAAGGTGCAGCATGGGTACATTTGTGTTACATACCATGTAAAGGCACTCTCAGAAGGTTTAACATGGATCAGTTGTGTACCTTGAATGAGTTTTAGGGAGTTTTCACACCTGTAGTTTGTTTCACTGGTCTGGATCAGTTAATGAGTTTGTGAACTTGGAGCGTTTCCTCCTCGGTTAAGTTTGTTTTCACACAGACAAAAACCCAAACACACCAAAATGCGCCCCAATAAACCACGTGAGCACGTTCTCTCCTCTGATTGGTCAGAGCTATCTGGTGCGGGAGCAAGAAAGTGAACACAGGGAGAAGATCCGGTTTTCTAAACTACTGCACATTTCCTGTAGAGCGTATCACGAAGCAGCGGCAGAGACAGCATCTGTTCATAGCTGTAATAATAATCTGATAATATACCAAACTAAAACGTTTGTCTGGTAGTGTATCTAAAACGTTTGGCTGGTAGTGTATCTAAAACGTTTGACTGGTAGTGTATCTAAAACGTTTGGCTGGTAGTGTATCTAAAACGTTTGACTGGTAGTGTATCTAAAACGTTTGGCTGGTAGTGTATCTAAAACGTTTGACTGGTAGTGTACTAAAACGTTTGTCTGGTAGTGTATCTAAAACGTTTGGCTGGTAGTGTATCTAAAACGTTTGACTGGTAGTGTATCTAAAACGTTTGGCTGGTAGTGTATCTAAAACGTTTGACTGGTAGTGTATCTAAAACGTTTGGCTGGTAGTGTATCTAAAACGTTTGACTGGTAGTGTATCTAAAACGTTTGACTGGTAGTGTATCTAAAACGTTTGGCTGGTAGTGTATCTAAAACGTTTGACTGGTAGTGTATCTAAAACGTTTGACTGGTAGTGTATCTAAAACGTTTGGTTGGTAGTGTATCTAAAACGTTTGACTGGTAGTGTATCTAAAACGTTTGACTGGTAGTGTACTAAAACGTTTGTCTGGTAGTGTATCTAAAACGTTTGACTGGTAGTGTATCTAAAACGTTTGACTGGTAGTGTACTAAAACGTTTGTCTGGTAGTGTACTAAAACGTTTGTCTGGTAGTGTACTAAAACGTTTGGCTGGTAGTGTATCTAAAACGTTTGTCTGGTAGTGTACTAAAACGTTTGTCTGGTAGTGTATCTAAAACGTTTGGCTGGTAGTGTATCTAAAACGTTTGACTGGTAGTGTATCTAAAACGTTTGGCTGGTAGTGTATCTAAAACGTTTGACTGGTAGTGTATCTAAAACGTTTGGCTGGTAGTGTATCTAAAACGTTTGACTGGTAGTGTATCTAAAACGTTTGGCTGGTAGTGTATCTAAAACGTTTGACTGGTAGTGTATCTAAAACGTTTGACTGGTAGTGTATCTAAAACGTTTGGTTGGTAGTGTATCTAAAACGTTTGACTGGTAGTGTATCTAAAACGTTTGACTGGTAGTGTACTAAAACGTTTGTCTGGTAGTGTATCTAAAACGTTTGACTGGTAGTGTATCTAAAACGTTTGACTGGTAGTGTACTAAAACGTTTGTCTGGTAGTGTACTAAAACGTTTGTCTGGTAGTGTACTAAAACGTTTGTCTGGTAGTGTACTAAAACGTTTGGCTGGTAGTGTATCTAAAACGTTTGGCTGGTAGTGTATCTAAAACGTTTGTCTGGTAGTGTACTAAAACGTTTGTCTGGTAGTGTACTAAAACGTTTGTCTGGTAGTGTACTAAAACGTTTGGCTGGTAGTGTATCTAAAACGTTTGTCTGGTAGTGTACTAAAACGTTTGTCTGGTAGTGTACTAAAACGTTTGGCTGGTAGTGTATCTAAAACAGTCCACCTGCAGACCACCCAGCTCACTCCAAACATCAAGTAGACAAAGTCCCTCACTGCTAGTCCAAGAGAGACCTCGCTTCATCGTCCTCGCCCTGTTAGGTGCTCCAGTTCTCCAGTTCTCTGTTCACGCCATCTGCCACATCCCATAATGCAAAGCACACCTGGCTGCAGGAGATGTTTAGATCAAACTTGTGGAGGACTCCTAATACTTAGGTCGGATCGAGGTCGGATCATGTTCTCACCATAAACAAACCGCTCCGTAGTTCTTTTGGAACCAGATCGAGACCACCTCCTCTTGAGGGTCTCGGTGTGGTTGTTTTAATCCGCACCTGAGTGCAGTTACTGTTTTCACAAACATTCACCTTATATTTGATGGACGTGATGAGCCCAGTTAGGACTGGACAGGCAGGTCAAGGACTGTCATGGAATACATTCTGTACCTCTTTAAACCTTGTACTAACACTCAACTTTCCTCTAAGCAGTGGCTGAGGATTGAATAATGAAGCTAATTGTTGTCTTACTGCTGTCTGAAATGACATTAACCCTTTGATGCACAAGCTAAACAAACCCCTTCTAACGCACACCATGGGCTAAACTTGACCCGTGTCCATTTCCTATGTTGTTGTATGTACTGCTGAGTATCTTGTTGGTAAATCTATTAAAATCAGTTTATTTCATTATTTAATATTCCAAGTGTTCATTAAAAGTTTAGTTTTTGACATTAAATCATTATTTTAATTCTTATTTATTTACTTCATAAACAAAAAAAAGGGATTGTAAATATGTTCTCTACTGCAAATGTTTACAAATCTCAAATAAATAGTTATCATCAAATTCCACCGTGAACACATAAGGGGTAAATTCTGACCCATGGCAGTGATATCAAAATGATTTTTATTACAAATAAAAAAGGATAAATATTTATTATAATTACAAAAGCAAATACATTGAGTACATTGATGCAGTCAGTTTTTTTTTTACAACAGGACAACCATCCAAAACTCAATATTCACCATGAACTACTTCAACAAACACAAGCTGAAGCATTTCGACTGGCCTTTATAGTCCTCCGGCTGGAACACCATTAAAAAACTAGAAAAGTGCCTGAAGGAAATACAGGATGGTAACTCAGCATTAGCAATGTGAGGAACGAGGGATGAATAAACGACAAGTATAGGAAGGTGGGTCAGTGTGTTTGGGGATCTTCCCTGAATGAGTACATGCAGGCTGTAGGTTAAATAAAACCATGATGTTTGTGTGTGTCCAAAAATGAATGGGACTCTATGGGGTGGAAAAAAGAGGGATGAATAAACGACAAATAAAGAAGTGTGACTAGGTATGTCTGTGGATTAGTGCTTGGAAATGTGTCCTGATTGAGTGCATACAGTTTGGAGGTTGTAGGTTTAATGAAACCATGATGTTTGTGTGTGTCCAAAAATGAATGGGACTCTATGGGGTGGAAAAAAGAGGGATGAATAAACGACAAATAAAGAAGTGCGACTAGATATGTCTGTGGATTAGTGGTGGGAATGTGTCCTGAGTGACTGCATACAGTTTGGAGGTTGTAGGTTTAATGAAACTGTGATATTAGTGTGTGTCCAAAAATGAATGGGACTCTATGGGGTGGAAAAAAGAGGGATGAATAAACGACAAATAAAGAAGTGCAACTAGATATGTCTGTGGATTAGTGCTTGGAAATGTGCCCTAAGTGAGTGCATACAGTTTGGAGGTTGTAGGTTTAATGAAACCATGATATTAGTGTGTGTCCAAAAATGAATGGGACTCTATGGGGTGGAAAAAAGAGGGATGAATAAACAACAAATAAAGAAGTGTGACTAGGTATGTCTGTGGATTAGTGCTTGGAAATGTGCCCTGAGTGAGTGCATACAGTTTGGAGGTTGTAGGTTTAATGAAACCATGATATTAGTGTGTGTCCAAAAATGAATGGGACTCTAAGGGGTGGAAAAAAGAGGGATGAATAAACGACAAATAAAGAAGTGTGACTAGGTATGTCTGTGGATTAGTGCTTGGGAATGTGTCCTGAGTGAGTGCATACAGTTTGGAGGTTGTAGGTTTAATGAAACCATGATATTAGTGTGTGTCCAAAAATGAATGGGAGTCTATGGGGGAAAATTAGAGGGATTAAAAAAAACGACAAACACATGAGTGCAGGTCAAACCAACACTGCAGTCGTGGTCGAGGGTCCGCCCTGAGTCAGTGTATGTGAAGCCGTGTCTACTGGTTGAGCAGAAGTTCAGTAGATGGGCATGCACTTTTCCATCCTATTCATTCTCTATGGGAAAAAATTCTAGGAAAAGAATTTGATGTTTGCAGCATAAACCCTATACATTATACAGACTGTCCATCACGCTGGATTTTTTGCTTCACGCTCACAAAGAGAACCGCAAGGCAAATGCCCGCTGAGGGAACTGCTACTGCTGTAAATAACACAGATCACTTATTAAGCGGGACCGAAGAGACATTTACACGATTACAGCGAGAATGCAGGCGACTCTGTTAACACGAGGGGCTGAAATCTGTGATGCTCGTGCTGATTATACTCCTGTCCAAACACAAGACACTGTGGAGGCTGGGTTGTGTATGATTCAGTGTGCTGGAGGTGTGCCCATACGAACACTCAGGCTCTGATCATGCAAACAATTGAAACTCGGAGACGGAATCCAGCAACAACAGGAATAAACACAGCAGAACGTTTCACAGCTAATAGAGCAACAAATCTCAACACCTTCCCAATCTTAGTTACAACCAGCTAGACCAATCTAACATGACACACAAGGCTGGTAATCACATTTTCTACACCTCACTTTTCTTCAGTTTCCCCTTTACCTGGAAGAACACTGTTAAAACTGAGAGCGCAACAGGAAAATAAATCATACTTGGCTGTAAGTACCTGATCGGAGAAGAGTATCTTTACTTAGGGATGCGTATTTGGCTCGAATTCCCATCGATTCTGTTAGACTTTCATCCACAGCTAGGACCGTCTGTGGAAAAGACACATAGACATACAAATCAGGATCTTTTACGCCAGCAAATGATTATTAGAAGGTTGTAATAATGGGGAATCTGACCCACTGATCAAAACTGTATGATATAATGATTAAAGGTGTTAATGTTAATGGAAATAGCTCCATTCTGCAGATACACAGTGAGTCAGAACTGTTAACAATGTGAGGTGATGGGAACCAGACGTCTGAAAACCTTTAACAGCTAGATCACAGAAAGGAATTATACATATTGGTAAGACATACCAGGAGGCATACCTTTGAGGATATTTTATATATTTAAGGATAGTTTTGAGAAGACTTTGGCCACACACACACACACACACACACACACACACACACACACACACACACACACACACACACACACCCCTTAGTGTACTAAAACGTTTGGCTGGTAGTGTATCTAAAACGTTTGACTGGTAGTGTATCTAAAACGTTTGATTGGTAGTGTATCTAAAACGTTTGGCTGGTAGTGTATCTAAAACGTTTGGCTGGTAGTGTATCTAAAACGTTTGACTGGTAGTGTGTCTAAAACGTTTGGCTGGTAGTGTATCTAAAACGTTTGGCTGGTAGTGTATCTAAAACGTTTGACTGGTAGTGTATCTAAAGCGTTTGGTTGGTAGTGTATCTAAAACGTTTGGCTGGTAGTGTATCTAAAACGTTTGACTGGTAGTGTATCTAAAACGTTTGTCTGGTAGTGTATCTAAAACGTTTGACTGGTAGTGTATCTAAAACATTTGTCTGGTAGTGTATCTAAAACATTTGTCTGGTAGTGTATCTAAAACGTTTGACTGGTAGTGTATCTAAAACGTTTGGCTGGTAGTGTACTAAAACGTTGGGCTGGTAGTGTATCTAAAACGTTTGTCTGGTAGTGTATCTAAAACGTTTGACTGGTAGTGTATCTAAAACGTTTGTCTGGTAGTGTATCTAAAACATTTGTCTGGTAGTGTATCTAAATCGTTTGGCTGGTAGTGTACTAAAACGTTGGGCTGGTAGTGTATCTAAAACGTTTGTCTGGTAGTGTATCTAAAACATTTGTCTGGTAGTGTACTAAAACGTTTGGCTGGTAGTGTATCTAAAACGTTTGACTGGTAGTGTACTAAAACGTTGGGCTGGTAGTGTATCTAAAACGTTTGTCTGGTAGTGTATCTAAAACGTATGACTGGTAGTGTATCTAAAACGTTTGGCTGGTAGTGTATCTAAAACGTTTGTCTGGTAGTGTATCTAAAACGTTTGGCTGGTAGTGTATCTAAAACGTATGACTGGTAGTGTATCTAAAACGTTTGGCTGGTAGTGTATCTAAAACGTTTGGCTGGTAGTGTATCTAAAACGTTTGACTGGTAGTGTATCTAAAACGTATGACTGGTAGTGTATCTAAAGCGTATGACTGGTAGTGTATCTAAAACGTATGACTGGTAGTGTATCTAAAGCGTATGACTGGTAGTGTATCTAAAACGTATGACTGGTAGTGTATCTAAAACGTATGACTGGTAGTGTTTCCCTAGAATAAATTATTTCTACTGGAAAGAACTGGGGGAACTCAGTTTTAAGAATGGAAAATTTCATCACAATGTACAGTAAATCACATTGATGTTATTGTTTACATTCCAGTACTCGGTAAACACTTCATCTGTTTACTGCAGTTTCATTTTAAATAATTAAATTAGTAAAACATAAAAACCATATCATAATGCATCAACATGACCAGACTGGAAAAAGCATATGAACCATGTGGAGACTGACCCTGCCATTGATGGTGTCGGGCAAACGGGCGACCGGCACCCGCTGCTCCCTCTTCTCCTCCAGCTGCCAGGCGATGACTGTGATGTTCCCCACGCGTGCGTTCTCCGCTGAGCTGAAGCACAAAAAACAACGACTGTCTTACAGGATATGCAGTCACTGACTCGAAGCACCACACCTCCATTAAAACCCTAGTTTACTTTTTTTTGCCAATGGCTGTCAATGGGGGGGGGAGAGAGCTTTTTCCTACAAAGCCCCCAAACTGTGGAATAATCTTCCAGTTAATGTTCGGGACTCTGACACAGTCTCAGCTTATAAGTCTAGACTTAAAACGTACTTGTTCAGTTTAGCTTTTGGTGACTGAGCTATGCTTCTCATCCACTGTATTACTCCAAACCAGAACTAACCTTGTTTTTCTTTCTCCTTCTTTCTGAGGTAATAACCGCCCACCTGTCCTGCCGAATACTGTTGGAGGACTGACCACCAGTACCCCCTTGTTACCTTGTAACCTCTTCATCTGTCATCTGCTGCACCTCGATTGCATTACTGTATCATCCAGATGTAGCACGTGTGCAGCTTCTCTCCTTTTAGTTCATTCTGTTTATAATCAGATGTCAGAGTCACCAGCTACACTCTAAACACTCCTCATCCTCTGTACTAACCTAAACCAGAACTAACTCAGTCTCTGTACTAACCCAAACCAGAACTAACTCAGTCTCTGTACTAACCCAGACCAGAACTAACTCAGTCTCTGTACTAACCTAAACCAGAACTAACTCAGTCTCTGTACTAACCCAAACCAGAACTAACACAGTCTCTGTACTAACCCAAACCAGAACTAACTCAGTCTCTGTACTAACCTAAACCAGAACTAACTCAGTCTCTGTACTAACCCAAACCAGAACTAACACAGTCTCTGTACTAACCCAAACCAGAACTAACTCAGTCTCTGTACTAACCTAAACCAGAACTAACTCTGTCTCTGTACTAACCCAAACCAGAACTAACAAAGTCTCTGTACTAACCCAAACCAGAACTAACTCAGTCTCTGTACTAACCCAAACCAGAACTAACTCTGTCTCTATACTAACCCAGACCAGAACTAACTCTGTCTCTATACTAACCCAAACCAGAAGTAACTCAGTCTCTGTACTAACCCAAACCAGAACTAACTCAGTCTCTGTACTAACCCAAACCAGAACTAACTCAGTCTCTGTACTAACCTAAACCAGAACTAACTCAGTCTCTGTACTAACCCAAACCAGAACTAACACAGTCTCTGTACTAACCCAAACCAGAACTAACTCTGTCTCTGTACTAACCTAAACCAGAACTAACTCTGTCTCTGTACTAACCCAATCCAGAACTAACTCAGTCTCTGTACTAACCCAAACCAGAACTAACTCAGTCTCTGTACTAACCCAAACCAGAACTAACACAGTCTCTGTACTAACCCAAACCAGAACTAACTCTGTCTCTGTACTAACCTAAACCAGAACTGTCTCTGTACTAACATAAACCAGAACTAACTCTGTCTCTGTACTAACCCAAACCAGAACTAACTCAGTCTCTATACTAACCCAAACCAGAACTAACTCTGTCTCTGTACTAACCTAAACCAGAACTAACTCAGTCTCTATACTAACCCAAACCAGAACTAACTCAGTCTCTATACTAACCCAAACCAGAACTAACTCTGTCTCTGTACTAACCTAAACAAGAACTAACTCTGTCTCTGTACTAACCCAATCCAGAACTAACTCAGTCTCTGTACTAACCCAAACCAGAACTAACTCTGTCTCTGTACTAACCTAAACCAGAACTAACACAGTCTCTGTACTAACCCAAACCAGAACTAACTCAGTCTCTGTACTAACCCAAACCAGAACTAACTCTGTCTCTGTACTAACCCAAACCAGAACTAACTCTGTCTCTGTACTAACATAAACCAGAACTAACTCTGTCTCTGTACTAACCCAAACCAGAACTAACTCAGTCTCTATACTAACCCAAACCAGAACTAACTCTGTCTCTGTACTAACCTAAACCAGAACTAACTCTGTCTGTGTACTAACCCAAACCAGAACTAACTCAGTCTCTATACTAACCCAAACCAGAACTAACTCTGTCTCTGTACTAACCTAAACAAGAACTAACTCTGTCTCTGTACTAACCCAATCCAGAACTAACTCAGTCTCTGTACTAACCCAAACCAGAACTAACTCTGTCTCTGTACTAACCTAAACCAGAACTAACACAGTCTCTGTACTAACCCAAACCAGAACTAACTCAGTCTCTGTACTAACCCAAACCAGAACTAACTCTGTCTCTGTACTAACCCAATCCAGAACTAACTCAGTCTCTGTACTAACCCAAACCAGAACTAACTCAGTCTCTGTACTAACCCAAACCAGAACTAACTCTGTCTCTGTACTAACCCAAACCAGAACTAACTCTGTCTCTGTACTAACCCAAACCAGAACTAACTCAGTCTCTATACTAACCCAAACCAGAACTAACTCTGTCTCTGTACTAACCTAAACCAGAACTAACTCTGTCTCTGTACTAACCCAAACCAGAACTAACTCAGTCTCTATACTAACCCAAACCAGAACTAACTCTGTCTCTGTACTAACCTAAACAAGAACTAACTCTGTCTCTGTACTAACCCAATCCAGAACTAACTCAGTCTCTGTACTAACCCAAACCAGAACTAACTCTGTCTCTGTACTAACCTAAACCAGAACTAACACAGTCTCTGTACTAACCCAAACCAGAACTAACTCAGTCTCTGTACTAACCCAAACCAGAACTAACTCTGTCTCTGTACTAACCTAAACCAGAACTAACTCAGTCTCTGTACTAACCTAAACCAGAACTAACTCAGTCTCTGTAGTAACCCAAATCAGAACTAACTCTGTCTCTGTACTAACCTAAACCAGAACTAACTCTGTCTGTGTACTAACCCAAACCAGAAATAACTCTGTCTCTGTACTAACCTAAACCAGAACTAACACAGTCTCTGTACTAACCTAAACAAGAACTAACTCTGTCTCTGTACTAACCCAATCCAGAACTAACTCTGTCTCTGTACTAACCCAAACCAGAACTAACTCTGTCTCTGTACTAACCTAAACCAGAACTAACTCAGTCTCTGTACTAACCCAAACCAGAACTAACTCTGTCTCTGTACTAACCTAAACCAGAACTAACACAGTCTCTGTACTAACCCAAACCAGAACTAACTCAGTCTCTGTACTAACCCAAACCAGAACTAACTCTGTCTCTGTACTAACCCAATCCAGAACTAACTCAGTCTCTGTACTAACCCAAACCAGAACTAACTCAGTCTCTGTACTAACCCAAACCAGAACTAACTCTGTCTCTGTACTAACCCAAACCAGAACTAACTCTGTCTCTGTACTAACCCAAACCAGAACTAACTCAGTCTCTATACTAACCCAAACCAGAACTAACTCTGTCTCTGTACTAACCTAAACCAGAACTAACTCTGTCTCTGTACTAACCCAAACCAGAACTAACTCAGTCTCTATACTAACCCAAACCAGAACTAACTCTGTCTCTGTACTAACCTAAACAAGAACTAACTCTGTCTCTGTACTAACCCAATCCAGAACTAACTCAGTCTCTGTACTAACCCAAACCAGAACTAACTCTGTCTCTGTACTAACCTAAACCAGAACTAACACAGTCTCTGTACTAACCCAAACCAGAACTAACTCAGTCTCTGTACTAACCCAAACCAGAACTAACTCTGTCTCTGTACTAACCTAAACCAGAACTAACTCAGTCTCTGTACTAACCTAAACCAGAACTAACTCAGTCTCTGTAGTAACCCAAATCAGAACTAACTCTGTCTCTGTACTAACCTAAACCAGAACTAACTCTGTCTCTGTACTAACCCAAACCAGAAATAACTCTGTCTCTGTACTAACCTAAACCAGAACTAACACAGTCTCTGTACTAACCTAAACAAGAACTAACTCTGTCTCTGTACTAACCCAATCCAGAACTAACTCTGTCTCTGTACTAACCCAAACCAGAACTAACTGTCTCTGTACTAACCTAAACCAGAACTAACTCTGTCACTATACTAATATAAACCAGAACTAACTCTGTTTTTCTCTCTCTCTGAGGTAATAACCACCCACCGGTCCCGTCGAATGCTGTTAGAGGCCCGACTGTCAGGGCCTCCTCGTCACCTGGCACCAACCAGCTCTCCTCTTTCTGCTACACCTCGACTCCTCTGTACTAACCCAAACCAGAACTAACTTTGTTTTTCGTTTCTCTCTCTCTCTCTCTCTCTCTCTCTCTCTCTCTCTCTCTCTCTCTGGGGTAATAACTGCCCACCTGTCCCACCGAATACTGTAAAGGACTGACCACAAGGGCCCCCCGTCACCTGGCGCCAACCAGCTCTCCTCTCCATTTGTGCCATTTGCTCCACCTTGACTGCATCACAGTATCACCCACCTGATGTAGCACCTGTACAGCTTCTAAAGCTTCTACCTTCAGACTCAGCTTTAGTTTATAAACTGTAAATACTGTTCGACCAGAGGAGGATGGGTCTCCCCTTGTGAGTCTGGTTCCTCCCAAGGTTTCTTCCTCCAGTTGAGGGAGTTGTTGTTGCCACTGTTGCCTCTGGTTTGCTCACAAGGGATAAAGTGTGTGATTTCATGTTTTTCATGCTTTTAAATTCCTGTAAAGCTGCTTTGTGACAACACTGTTGTAAAAAGCGCTGACTGTCTCCTGACCTACAGCACCTGAAGTAATTCTGGACTCCATATATAAATATATGATCAGGTATATGAACGTGTCAGGCTCAAGGTGTGTAGAACCTCTAATGGAGCCAATAAGAGCATGTTGAGCTACAAGCCGAGAGGTGCTTTGCTTCTGCGAAGTGTCACATCTGTATTCAAATCAGCTTTTAAACAGAGCTTCCGAGACGTGACTGAAGAGGGTCGTACCTGAGCGGCAGGTGTAGCGAGTGGCTCTTCTCCTGCAGCAGTTCTTTCACTGGGAACATCGCTGAGCCTAATAAATACATCTACAGCGAGAGAGAAAAAGAGAGAAAAACAGAAAAACAAAGAAGCAGAGAAAAGAAAGACACACCATGAGCGCTCCATTCAGGAGATTAGCTCTTTATATTCATACACACACAGTGGTGGAACTCACCGTGCCCTGGGATCGGTCCTTCACGTCATACACAGAGAGTTTGATCTGCGTCTGCTGGTTGATGAGGGAATCCTGGAAGAAGGCCACGCTGCTCAGGAATGTGGGATTCGTCGTCCCCTGAAACATACATCATAAATAGAGTCTGTTCAGACGGATTAGCTGTGAATGGGAAGGTGGGGAGATGTGATCGATAGTGGCATCGCTCAGTGGTTTAGTCCCATCTGAATGAACCAGGTCAGTCATTTTCCTGCGTTAGTAAAGATTCTGGTGGCTTTTATTTATAAAAGAAGCCACAAAAAATCCTCAGGTTATATTAATCCTGGGTTTATCGACATATGTGTCAATATTCCTTCATATCATTTACATTACATTTACATTTACTGCATTTAGCAGACGCTCTTATCCAGAGCGACTTACAAAAGTGCTTAGTGTTGGTTAGAGTATGAATCTCTATCTAGTACAAACAGGTTTAAATCCAAACCACTCTATACTCAAACACTGCCATAAACACAGGGCCAGTGCTGATACCTAGAAAAAAGACAATGCAATACCTAGCAAGACTGGAACACCTACAGAGAAGAGAACAAATACAAGACTACATACAGTACAAGTGTAGTACTTATCCAGAGCTCCTAGAAGATAAAGTGCAATTACAGTTTATACCAGTACTTTAGTATATTAGTGATTATAAGTGCTTTACAAAGAGACGGTGGTCTTCAGTCTGCGTTTGAAGACCGCGAGAGAGTTTGCTGTTCAGACAGCCAGTGGAAGTTCGTTCCACCATCTGGGCTTCAGGACAGAGAAGCGTTTTGTTGCGTGTCTTCCATGAATCTTGAGAGATGGCGGGTCAAGCCGAGCCGTACTTGAAGCGCGAAGGGCTCGAGGTGCGGTTCGACTTTTGACCATTGCTATAAGATCTGGAGGAGCTGGTCCATTCTTGGCTTTGTAGGCATCAGAACTTTAAACTGAATGAGAGCAGCTACAGGAAGCCAGTGAAGGTAGGGCAGCAGTGGTGTGACAGGAGTGAACTTGTGAAGATTGAAGACGAGCCGTGCTGCTGCATTTTGGATCAGTTGTAAGGGCCTGATGGTCTGCAGAGGAAGACCAGCCAGAAGTGAGTTGCAGTAGTCCAGCCTTGAAATGACAAGAGACTGGACGAGCACCTGGGAGGCCTCCTGAGAGAGGAAGGGTTGGATGCGTCTGATGTTGTGGAGATATCCTGTGGAGAAGGAGTTTTTGTGGTCTTCCTCGAGTCTGAAGATGCTCAAGCAGGCATTAAGGGCGTTTTCACACCAGCGCTAGTTAGTCTGGTTAAAACGGACTCTGGTTCGTTTGGTGTGGTTCGTTTTGGCAGGTGTGAAAACAGTAATCACACTCGGGTGTGGACCAAAACAACCACACTGAGACCCTCGAGAGGAGGTGGTCTCGGTCCGGTTCCAAACGAACTCCGGAGCGGTTTGTTTGTGGTGAGAACATGATCCGACCTCGATCCGACCCAAGTATTAGGAGTCCTCCACAAGTTTGATCTAAACATCTCCTGCAGCCAGTTGTGCTTTGCATTATGGGATGCGGCAGATGGCGTAAACAGAGAACTGGAGAACTGTAGCAGCTAACAGGGCGAGGACAATGAAGCGAGGTCTCTCTTGGACTAGCAGTGAGGGACGTTGTGTACTTGATGTTTGGAGTGAGCTGGGTGGTCTGCAGGTGGACTGTAGTTTGGTATATTATCAGATTATTATTACAGCTATGAACAGATACTGTCTCTGCCGCTGCTCCGTGATACGCTCTACAGGAAATGTGCAGTAGTTTAGAAAACCGGATCTTCTTCCTGTGTTTACTTTCCTGTTCGCACGCCAGATAGCTCTGACCAATCAGAGGAGATTCAAGATTCAAGATTCAAGATTCAAGAGTTTTATTGTCATGCTCTCATGGTTTATTGGGGCGCATTTTGGTGTGTTTGGGTTTTTGTCTGTGGGAAAACAAACTTAACCGAGGAGGAAACGCGCCAATTACACAAACTCATTAACTGATTTTACCATAAACCATAAAAAAGTTTACTGCGCCGTAAAGACTAGAAAAGTTGCGCCGCTTAAAACAAACACAGTCAGAATGAAATCGTTAGACTATCAGTTTGAGTCCGCATTGGACAACGCCTGGGTCCGGACCGCGGTCCGCCTATTAGTGACCTCTGCTCTACAGTGTTCGCAGGACGCTGTTAACTGGATATTGTTTTGTTTGGTGGACACTGAAAGCACTTGTTTTGAGGGTGATGGTAGTGCGTACATCAAGTAGCCCCTCCCATCAGTCATTTACATTGAGATTTCTTATCTCCTGCAAATCACTTGAATTTTTAACAGATGCCCTGCAGTGGAATTACGTCCCTCTAGCTCCCCACGTCCAAACAGGGGCTTAAATGGAAATTTAACTGTAAGTAAACAGGGAAGGGTTAAGTTTAAACACAAGCTGGAACTGAAATCTACCTGCAAAAGAACGAGGACCATTCTCGTGAATATGCAAATGCTATGTCGGTGCATGAATCTAGAGCCACCAGCTCAAGAGAGGATGCAACAAGAGCCCCTTGGCTTCTACTGCACAGAGATCAGCAGAAAAGTGAAACTCTGGTATGAGGCTTTTGTTTTCCAACCTACAAAATGGGAACAATCAGTGGTCCAAACTAAATTCTGCATTTTAATATCTGAAATAAATAAACGGAAAGGAAAAAAAATGGACATTCGGTCTAAAAATGTAAAGCTACCTCTGCTGTGGTTCCTACTGTCCATTTATTTACAACGGCTACCAAACACAAGAAAAATAAAAACCAAAAACGATGACCTAGTGATGCGTCTACCTTCACCGGTAACACATAGAAACAGGCTCTGTGCTTCTCGTTCCACTCCGCCTCAGATGGCACACTTTCCAGAACACTTTCTTTTGAACAAAAATAGCTCCAGATTGGTGTCAGGGCACTTCGTGGCGCTGCCTGTTTAACCAGCACTTGAAATTGTGGCCACGTTTCATTTTGGTGGTTTCCTGTAGATGATCTTCAGGCGCCTGAGTTGTTAACAGACTTTCTTGTTGATTTTAAATAACATTAGTGTAGGAGTTATGAGTGGATGTATAGGCTTGGGAAGGTTGAGGTTAGGTTTAGATTTAACTAAAGTTATTTCAGATTCATTTGCAATTAATAGATATTTAGATCAATGTTATGTGTAGGCCGGCGCTCAGTCGTCAACAAAACATCCACAGAGGACTATACTGAAAAGTGCAATAAGCCTTATTATCTCTAATATTTAAGGCTACTAGGGCTGGGTATCGCCACTGATTTCCTGGATCCATCCGATCCCGATTCACAAGGTCCCAATTCAATACGATTTCCGATTCGATTCAATTCAATATGGATTCATTTAGGGATGTTTCAGTTACAATAATATGTTTTGTTTGAATATAAAAAGAGATTTTCATTTGGTAAATGTGGTAAATGTACAAGGAACACTCAACCTACCATTACTAAAAACATTATATATATAGTCTGTGATGCACTTAATTCCCCTCCACATGCTCCTAGGATCCTGGGAGGAGAAGTGTCCCCCTCTGAAAATCCAGGGACACTTCTCCTCCCAGGATCCTAGGAGCATGTGGAGGGGAATTAAGTGCATCACAGACTATAAAACCAGAGATGCACAATGTTCCAAAGACCCCATTCTATGCCCGCTTTGAGGACCCTGACACCCCGCCCAGCATAAGACTCACCCCTCCACCTGGAGAAGTACCCCTCAGTGTGACACCAGCAGAGGTAAGGAGGACCCTCAGGAGGATCAACCCCCGGAAAAGTGCTGGTCCGGATAACATACCCGGACGAGTACTACGGGAGTGCGCTGATCAGATCTCCGAGGTCCTGGCAGACATTTTCAATGTCTCCCTCACCCAGGCAGCTGTTCCCACCTGCCTGAAGACCGCCACCATCATCCCGGTCCCCAAGAGCTCCACAGTGACAGGTCTGAATGACTACCGGCCGATAGCTCTCACGCCGATAGTCACTAAATGCTTTGAAAGACTGGTTATGACCCACATCAAAGCCACCATCGACGTCACTGTGGACCCACACCAGTACGCCTACAGGAGGAACCGATCCACAGACGATGCCATTTCCTCTGTGGTCCACACTGCCCTCACCCACCTGGAGCAGAAGGACTCTTATGTCCGTATGCTCTTTGTGGACTTCACTTCCGCCTTCAACACCATGATACCCCAGACACTGACAGATAAGCTCTCCTCACTTGGTCTGCGCTCTTCTCTTTGCAACTGGGTCCTGGACTTCCTGACCAACAGGCCGCAGTCTGTGAGGATCCACAACCTCTCCTCCTCCACCACAATCCTCAGCACTGGCTCCCCTCAGGGCTGTGTGTTGAGCCCCCTCTTGTTCACGCTGCTCACATATGACTGCTCACCCATCCACCCAGGCTGTCATATTGTGAAGTTTGCGGACGACACGGCAGTGGTCGGATGCATCACAAACAGTGATGAGTCTGGCTACAGACGGGAGGTAGAACACCTGGAGGGTTGGTGCAGAAAGAACAACCTCTGCATCAACATAAAGAAGACGAAGGAGATGATTGTGGACTTCAGAAGGGGCAGACATGCCCACCTCCCCCTGCATGTCGGAGGGTCTGCGGTGGAAGTGGTCTCCAGCTACAGGTACTTGGGTGTTCACCTGAGCAACAACCTCACCTGGAGCAACAACACTTCCAGCCTGGTCAGGAAGGCACATCAGCGGCTCTACTTCCTCAGGCGGTTGAGGCGAGCTGGGCTCGGGAGCTGGGTCCTCACCTCCTTCTATAGATGTGTGGTGGAGAGCGTTCTATGCTCCAGCATCAACGTGTGGCACGGAAGCTGCTCTGCTGCAGACAGGAAAGCTCTGCAGAGGGTGGTGAAGGCTGCACAGAGGTCTGTCGGAGTCAGCCTCCCCACCACCACGGACATATACACCTCCAGATGCAGGAAGAGGGCCACCTGCATCATGAAGGACCCCACTCATCCAGCACACTCACTGTTTGTCCCGCTCCCCTCAGGCAGGAGGCTGCGGAGCGTTAAGTGTAGAACGAACAGACTGAGGAACAGCTTCATTCCGGAAGCTGTAAGACTCTTAAACGCCACTTAGGGGAACCACTGCACTGACACTTTTACTGCACTGACACTTTTACGACACCAGTCACTTTAATACACTCTGCTGCTACCTTCTCCATTCCTGTTTATTTTATTTTCATATATTTTATATATTTATGTTTATTTTATTTATTAAGTACTGCTGTCTGGGTAAAACTGGGTCCTTCGGTACCACAATTTCGTTCCACCCCATGTACTACATGTGATGCGAATGACAATAAAGTCTCCTTGAATCCTTGAATCCTTGAATCCTTGAATTAGTGTTTATATGTTTATAGTAGAGATGGAAGGATCGATCGGCTATGTATCAGTATCGGCCGATTTTTAATCAAAATATGTGATCGGCTGATATTTCTCCAATTTAGCCGATCTCGAGAGCCGATTGATGGTGTTAAACAAATGAGCCTAATTTCTGTATTTCCAGCTAGTGTTTCATCCAGGAACAGGAGAACCCCCTCCGGCCAGCTCCCTGCAATTCCTATCTGAACCACTAGGGGGGCTGTAATGCTAATTTTGAAGGTCGATCTCGGGTTTATAGAATCGATATTGGATTATTAAAATGAAAATCAATTTGAATCGAAAAATCGTTTTTTTAAATACACCCTTAGCGGCTACTGTATAAAGCAGGAGACATGCTGACTTGAGTCTGCATCACCATACGGTAAGACTACCAGACTCGACCATGAACCGGTATGTATTACCAACTAGTGGTTCAGATAGGAATTGCAGGGAGCTGGCTGGAGGGAGTTCTCCTCTTCTTGGATGAAATGCTAGCTGGAAATACATTAGGCTGATCACTGATCACATATATTGATAAAAAAATCGTCCGATACCGATACATAGCCGATTGATCCTTCCATCTCTATCAAAGACTAAAGAAAAGTACAATTTGAACAGTAAACGTTGTAGCCTAATCGTTTAATTATGAATGCGCATTACAAAGCAATGTTAACTATACTGTTATCAGTTTTTTGTTTTCTGTCAGATCTTCGCCACCTAACTCGTCCTGCACTTTTCAAATATCAACACTGGTCCAACTCCGAAATGTCTGCACTGATTGTGTGATTCAGGCTTGTATACAGCTTTTTAATCAGATGCACAAATTCTAGAAAATAACTGCTTATTTTCAGGATTTCTCCCCATAGACAATGAATAGAATGAAAATGTGCACGCCAATCTACTGAACTTCTGCTCGGACGACAGACACCATTTCGCGTACACTGACTCAGGGCAGACTCCCGACTACGACTGTAGAGTCGGTTTGACCTGCACTCGTCTGTCACTTGTTTTTTTCCCATCCCTCTTTTTTTCCCTCATTCAGTCCCATTCATTTTTGAGTACATCCAAACATCATGGTTTCGTTAAACCTACAGCCACCAAACGGCGTGTCCTCAGTCCTCTAACGCCTAACTGACCCACACTCCTCTACTTGTCGTTTATTCTGCTTGAGCTGTGCAACCATCCTGCGATTCCATCAAGTGTACTTTTCTAGTTTAGTTTTGAGTTTAGAGATTTTTGCTCAGTGAAGCTCCTGAAGCTCTCTGTAACGGTGTATCCCCCAAAAGAAGAACCACCGGGATTTGCGTACGGCAGAGTGGCAGAGTGGGTGTGGACACAAGGAGGCTAGATTTTAAGTTCAAGTGCACCCGTGATTTATTTTACTCCACACGAAACAAAAGAAAAACTGAATCCAATGGAAAGAAAACGAATGATAAACAGGACGGCCACTTGAGGCTTCACACTAATTCTTCTCTATCACAGGGCTTACACACCGCACTCCCTCTGGTAGCTGAGAAGACCCCAGGTGAGAGAACACCGGGCGCTCTTATCGTCAGAGCCCCGCCCCGACTAGACTAATAACTTGCCCAAGGGGCGATGTCCCCATATATACACACAACCACTACAAGTTAGCTATTCTGGTTATTACAGTTACTGGGCATACCCTGCACCATCACACTCTCTAATAAAGGAAATGTACAATTGCACACAGGGGTTAATCACAGTTTTGGCACAGCTCCAGAAGGTTCTTGTTACTGACTGACCATGGTAGCGTCACTAGCAGTGACTGGCAGACTGTATTACCTCAATGATTTCTGTCTGTGCGTGTTTGGTCCAGAAGGCTTGAGGTGGCGTGGTACAGCTCACGGACACAAAACTGTTGGGCTTGCGGTCCAAATTCGGAGTAGTCAGCTCACTGCAGGCTACACACACACACACACACACACACACACACACACACAAACACACACACCAAGGTCAGAGCAGGGTGAGAATTTTCCATGAAGTGTCCAGCGTACACTAAACAGACATAGCTGGTAATAACTGTGTGGAGAAGCTCCAGAGAAGCAGGAGATAGGATCAGGCTCTATTTAGCTTTCCAGAGAGAAGGAGGAGAAGGGAATACCAAACACAGAGGCTTTTAGCTTAGCGCAGTCGCTGGCCTCCCATATACACATGTATGCACAGGAGGGCACGGCCAACTCAACTCCAAAACATTCTCCGTCCTGCACAGCCTCACTGCGGTTCAGTAACGTTCCTGGACGTGGATGTATCTATTAAGGACTCTGGGTGATATTACAGCGCTTCCAGCTAAAAGGACAGAGGCCAGCGCTCTCGGCTAACGGCTGAACTAATGTCCGACTGGCCGTGCCCTCTGTGCTGCGTGAGAAAAGCAAAGCGGTGTGTAATTTGATGAAATGATATAGAGGCACAGCACTGACCCACGCTGAACTCCAGCACAGGCTCGTCTGGCTCCTGACTGTTCCCTATAAAGGAAAAACAAAAACAAAGCACGTCTTATTACATGCTCAGCTCATGAAAACAACACATTGCCATGATGCTGTGGAGATTAAACATGGATTAATATTTATGTATATGTATAAAACATACACGCATACATACTTACATACACACAAACACACACACACACACACACACACACACACACACACACACACACATACATACACACACACATACATATATACACACACACACACATATACATACATACATACATACATACATATACATACATACATAAACACATACATACATACACACATACATACATAAACACATACATACATACATACACACACATACATACATACATACACACATACATACACACATACATACAAATACACACATACATACACACACACACACAAATACATACATACATACAAGTATACAAACTCATTAACTGATCCAGACCAGTGAAACCGACTACAGGTGTGAAAACGCCGGTATAGGTGGTGTGAGGTTTGCTTCCTGAATCTATTCTTCTCTCTACCAGTAATATGCTCCATGTGCCACTGGCTGCAACACAATCCCAAAGCAAAATCGATCCACCCGTGTGCTTAACAGTCCTGAAATTCTGCCCCCTTTAACTCTCCAAATATACATACTGTGCAAAAGTTTGAGGCACTTGGAGACATTATATATTTAAATAATAAAGTACAAACGTCAGTGTGTTTATTTAACCCTTTCCAAGTTTCTCCTTGTGGAAACAACCCAGTATTATTATCAGTTCTCATCTAATACCTGCTTTGACTGCTCAGTACTTCATTAAGCTAAATCAAGATTTGCTGCTGAAGGAACTGAACACATTCATACAATGTCTGGGGCGTACAGGAGAAATCTGGAACTACACTTCTTCAAACTGGATCAAGATCTGATCTACTTCTCTCACAATAACATATTCATGTTACTTTGTATTGTATGTATGATTATTTACATCTGTTCTAATCAGATCCGCTCTTCTTACTGGTGAACATACAGTTATTGATCAGATGAAGACTTTTAAACTCAGATTATGTGCCTCATTCGTTGCCCAACACTGATAGTGCTATACAAGTGTTCCACACAACAGATGATAAAACTGCTCGTCACTGACCTGCCAGCGCCAAGCTGAGCATCTCAGAGGAGATGTCCAACGTGGAGGCCCTATACACGGACCACGGCCGCTGCCGCTCCCTCGCAGACATCCTGCTGGGTGTGTGTTATCAGGTCAGGGAAGCAACAGTGATGGAACCAACCTCACACTCCTGCGGGGCAGGTAAGCCTGGGGCAGCTCCCTGCTCGAACAGCTGCAACACAAAAAAAGAGATACGTTTGACAGAAACCAGAACACTTTGAGAGATTAATACGGAAACACTGAGATCAGACAGATTAATCTGATACTGACTCAACACACCTGACCCCTACGGCATGGAAAAGCACATTCCTGGGAATAAACGTGCACCAGAAATGAGCTAAAACACCTAAACGTACAAACACTTATGGCCACGTTTAACAGGTGTCAATGCTTCAATGCCCTACCAAGCCCAGTCAGACACTCCCACTCACTCCTTCTCCAGAAACTCACAGAAAGCCAGCACACACTGTCAAACTAGAGTTTTACATATATATATATATCGGGATATTATGTTCAGTGATACTGTATCGATTCTCAAAAACACAGTATCGATACACAGATTCCTGGTAGACAGTGAATCATTGTGTATTGTGTTTAAACCTCTGACCACTAGATGGCAGTGTTGTAATCCATTTTCAGATCCTCTCCAACATTAACAAGTAGCACAAGGGCGCAATGCTATTGTAAGCATTGATAAACCTGTTTATATAGTAGTGTGTTTTAATAGTAGGATTAGTAAAAGAATTTGAAAAATAGCAATAGTCATCATATCTTCTGCTCCATGAAACACATGTTAATGTTCAGTAGTAACAGATATGCTTCTTTAATATATTTACATTGTACTAAACTACATTCATGTTTAATGGGCGTATATGCGGCTGAAACAGGAAGCCTAGCGCATCCCAAATTTATCAACATTAACATTTTAATATAACATTATAGTCATTATGGCTTTTAGAATAATGTTTTTTTTTGGGGGGAGATGGGTTAGTGCACTGTAGACCCCTGTGCTTTTGTTATTAATGGAATTTTTTTCCACTCCAACATTAACTAGCAGCACAAGGGCGCAGTGCTATTGTAAGTATTGGCAAACCTGTTCAATAGCAATATATCCCTTTCCTTGCAGTATATATATATATAAAATGTATGTATGTATATACTGCGATATATATATACACACACACACAAATATTCCTAAAGTCACACACTGTATACCTGCCTTTGGAGGACACAACCATAAACATGTTCAACCATCAACATGAAATAAGAGCTGCTTGGATAGGATCCCATCACTGTCCTACAGAGACATCAGAACAGAACTATTTACATACCTTACCTCCAGCTGCACAGAAGCTCTCAGATGCTACTTGATTAAAGCTGATTCAATAAGTAATTAATGCATAATCTGCTGTGCTCTGTACCCAGAAATCTCTTTGGGAGTGTTCGGAGCTGCACACACGAGACTAAAACCATTTGTGTACACGACTCGGAAACTTCAAACTTCACAAGAAGCGTGCAGGTCGTAAAATTCCCAGAGATACAAGTTACATTGGAAAAAACTGCTTGAACATGCCCGGCAAAGCGAGACATGCGGAAATCAATTCCATCTCAGGCCCCACCTCTTACCCAATGAAGCTGTGGGCACAGGATCTAAAACCTCTGAACAGACTAAGAGAATAAACAGATTCTACTCAGTATGGAAGAACAAAACAACCGAGCAGATGGCACTAGCGTGAAGGCCTTTGCCCGACACTCCTCTCCTGTACTCTGAGCCAATCAGGGGGAACCACAGGTCCACTTTTGGACTCGTGCGTATATATATATATATATATATATATATATATATATATATATATATATATATATATATATATATATACACACACACACACACACACACACACACACACACTGGTATATGACTGAGAGGCCATCATATCAGGAACTAGAGATAACAGAAGGAGTCCAAGAATGGACCCCTGTGGAACCCCTCAAGGCATGCCATATTGTTTTGGTCACCTATATTGACAAAGTACTTCCTACCACATATGAATAAAACCCCTGAAGAACATTTCCTGACTATCTATTAGTAGTATATAGTCTACAGTATCAAAAAGCAGTACAAAGACCTAGGGCTGTGTATTGGCAAGAACCTGGCGATACAATACATATCGTGATACAGCGGTTATGATTCAATATATCGTGATATATTGCAATACTGCAAGCAACGTGATATATTGTGATTTTTCAATATATTAAAAACAGACCACTGTATGAACAGGTTTATCAATGTTTACAATAGCATTGCGCCCTTTTGCAGCTTGTTAATGTTGGAGTGGAGCTGAAAATGGATTACAACACTGCCATCTAGTGGTCAGAGGTTTAAACACAACGCACAATGATTCACTGTCTGCCAGGAATCTGTGTATCGATACTGTGTTTTTGAGAATCGATACAGTATCACCAAACATAAAATCCCGATATTCAAGATATTCAATATTTTCGATATTTTCTTACACCCCTAGAAAGACCAAACCATATAGAAAGCAGTGCACCGTTTCCATCAGCAGTAGAGTCTACTCCACGTAGTGCCGTCTCTGGACTATGACCAGATGTGAATCCTGACTGGATGTGTTTCCAGACTGTTATAACTGAGGAGAAGGATGTGTAGCTGCAGTAGTACTACCCTTTATAGTATTTAGCTTAAGAGGTGCAGGTTGTTCTAAAACTGCTTAAGACTGAAGGGCCCAGATTATTTTTCTTAGCAGACTTGAACCTGGGAAGCTAGTGAGCATTAATCTAAGAGCTGCAGCATGCTCGCTGTAAGACTGAGTATTAATCCGTAAAGTAAACTTTATCTAGCTGTAGTGACTAGTCAGAGACTTACACCAGGAGTTTAAAGAAGGAGTGTTGTCTGGTACAGGGGAAGAAGGTGCTGGTGTGTGTTCTCTGTCAGCTGAGCACACTCTTGGAGGGGGGCGGTGGGTGCAGGTCACAGGAGCCGGGTTTCTGCCAAGTCACTCCATATTGATGTCACACTCACTGCTGCTGCTGTTCCCAGAGACAAGTTCCAAGCTAAAAGCTAGGCTAAAAACAAGGGCCCGCTCATTCTAATTGTGTTCTGGGTGAACATATATGATGATATTAGTGTTGCACCGATACCTATACTGTATCGATATCAGCGCCGATACTGCCACTTACACACAGTATCGGTATCAGCAATAGAGAGCGCCGATACCATGAAGCTTATTGACTAAATGGCTGCACGTGTTTCTGCATTGTGGCAGTTTTTATTTTTTATGTGCAGTTACTCAACCAGTAAATGATGTTCTTTCAAGGTTATTATATCTTATTCAGGATAAGACATAAAAAAATACGACATAAAAAGCGGAGCACTATAAATATCAGGATTTATAGCCATATATCGAGCATTTAAGTCAGAGTTGGTATCGGTATCCATACTCAGTATGGGCAGATACCTGAAAAGCTGGTATCGGTAAGGAAAAAGCGGTATCGGTGCATCCCTAGATGATATGGCTACAATTCTGTCTTCTGAACTAAAAAAAAAAAAATACAATAAATAAATAAAATTTAGGAATAAGCTAAACTAGCTTGCTGCGAGATGCTCTGCTCAAGTTAGGCCTGAACTAGGCCTGTAGCTCACATCCAACAACAATTACTACTGTCCAGAGAACTGTAATACTCTGTAGAGTACAAGATAGTTGCAGAGCCCTCTGTGGTTGTGCGTCATCCTGGCATCAAGGAATTTCTCTAGTTCCCTTTAAAATGTTCTGCAAGTCAAATCCAGATCAGAGGCATCAATCTGATACTGATCCAACACAACTTCTGAAGGTATGCTACACTGGAAAAACTCTTCTGCCGCCTCAACACGCCTCAGTATGAGTCATGCGAGCTGTGATGGTACAATACACTCAAATATCGCCAACCACATGGTTTCAGTGTTTAAGTGCTGGTGCTTAAATAACTAAGAATGCTGTGCAGTTTATCTTGTTGCACTGTGTGGCTAAAGCAGCCGTTGTGCCCCCCCCCCCTCGTGAAACTCTGTATCTGTGGATACATAAGAAAGCAGCTACAGTGTTAGTGTCAGTCTGAAAAACAACTGAGACGTTCTGTTTATATCCCCTTTTATTTTTCCCAGTAATCACCACTTTAACACTATAAACACTGGTCAGCAGGGGGAGCACTGCGCTTACAGCTCAACCTCAAACTCCGCCTACCAGCACAGCCATTTCCTCTCGAGCTGCAGAGACCCGGCCTTACGTGACCAGCAGGTTGCTAGTTCAAGTCCCTGAACTGACAGGACAACCAAAGTGCCCTTGAGCAAGACACCCAAACCCCAACTGCTCCCCGGACGCTGTGGATAGGGCTGCCCATCGCTCTGTGCACACTGCCCCCTAGTGAACGTGTTCACTAGTGTGTGTGTGTGTGTGTGTATGTGGTTGTTTCACTGCACAGATGGGTTAAACGTGAAGGCCAAATTTTACAAGTGGTCAGTATGTGGTACTGTAGTCTTCTGAATGCTGAGCTTTTATTGGTTCCCTGCCAATAAATCTGCATGAAATATGGCATACTTCATGTAAATGATATGCAAATGAGATGATGGGCGGCTGCTGTCCGATTTCATAAGCTGAAGTAATCATTCGCACTCAAACTTCCATGCATTTTAAAGTTATACGAAAGTTTCATGAATCAGGTGTGTGTGTGTGTGTGTGTGTGTGTGAGAGAGAGAGAGAGAGAGATACACTTAGGGGACATTTTTGGGGACAAATTAAACTGGGTAGCTGGACAACAGGGGACAAAAAAGAATATCACCAGTGTTAAGAACACTAAGTAAAATAAGACCCAGTTTGTGATACAGTGCAGATCAGTTTTGTGGGCGTATGTACGGCTGCACCGCCCCCACCTGCTGCATCTCTGTACTGTTACCATGCCCTCTAGTGGAAGTGTAAAAATTGCATGTGTGTGTGTGTCTGAGTGAATGTCTATGTTTAAGTATATTTAAGTGTGTGTGTGTGTGTGTGTGTGTGCGTGTGACTGAGTGTGAGTGAGTGTCTATGTGCGTGCGTGTTTAAGTATGAGTAAATGTGTGTCTGTGTGCGTGTGTGTTTAAGTGTGTGTGTTGTGTGAGAGTGTGCACGTGTGAATGAGTGTGAGTGTCTGTGTGCATGTATGTGTGTGCATGTATGTGTGAGCGTGTGTGTGTGTTGTTTGAGAGTGTGCAGGTATGAGTATGAGCGTGTGAGTTTGTGTGCATGTATTGTGTGAGTGTGTGTGAGCGTATGAGTGTGTGTGAGTATGAGTGTGTGAGCGTATGAGTGTGAGACTGAGTGAATGTGAGTGTGTCTGTGTTTAAGTATGTGTAAGTGTGTGTGTGTGTTGTTTGAGTCTGTGTCCATGTGAATGTCTTTGTGCGTGTGCGTGTGAGTGTGCGTGTGTGCGAGTGTAAGAGTGCGCGTGTGTGTGTGTGTGTGTATGTGTGTTGGGGGAGGTAAAAGATCTTTCCAGAATCCTGTGTGCCAGCGGGCATTTAAATATGACATGCATTTCCTTCTTTAAGTACAGAGAATGATGAATATAGATAGAACTGTCAACCCACAGCATCCTCTCTGAGTCAGACATGAAGCAGATCCACACACACACACACACACACACACACACACACGCTCATAGCAGAGTGTTAGGAAGAGCAGCATTAAGGGCAGCACATCACACGTATCATCACTGTCCAAAGAAAAACGGGTATCTTCAGAACAGTACGTTTACAGCAGAAGCCAAAACCACCTTTACTTTCAATACAGAGACGTTTATTCTGAGCAGCGCTGGAGCAGCTCTGATATTCCACTCATCACAAAACTCTCACCCAGTGTAAATCACATCCCTCATCCTCAAATGATGTAGAAAAGTTATAACTGGAGCTACATGCTGGGACGATAACCGTGTGACAAATTGGGGCATTTCCTGCGTGGTGAGCTACGGAACGTGTCTGTAGCAGAAACCAAGACAGCAGTGAGCTCTGTCGTTATTCTCCATCCATCTCTTCCTAATCTGCCTCTTTCTACATTTCCCTTTTTTCATTTCCTTCTGTATTCACTTATAACACGGTTAACCTGGCTGTACAATATGTGTCATGAAACAGCAGTCACGATTCAATATATCGTGATATATTGCGATATTTCAAGTAAAGTGATATATTGCAATTTTTCCAAATACTACTATTAAAACACACCACTATATGAACAGGTTTGTCAATGCTTACAATAGTACTGCGTCCTTGTGCTGCTTGTTAATGTTGGAGTGGAGCTGAAAATGGATTACAACACTGCCATCTAGTGGTAGGTTTAAACATAACACACAATGATTCACTGTCTGCCAGGAATCTGTGTATCGATACTGTGTTTTTGAGAATCAATACAGCATCACGAAACATAATATCCTGATATCCAATATTTCTATATTTTCTTACTTCCCTAAGGACCAGCACAGTCATGGCACCAGTTACTATGTTGGCTCACCTTTCAAAATCACTGAAAAGCTTGGAAAGGGTAACTTACTGATCTTCGTACTCATAGTTATTATTATTCTATGGCCAAAGATTTAAAGATTAAAGATCAATACTGTGTTTTTGAGAATCATTACTGGATCACAGAATGTAATATCGCGATATTCGATATTTCCAATTTTTTTTTGTTACCTCAGATTCTTTTTCAGCAAAGGATCAAATTTACCACCTGATCGTTGTAAATAGGGGTGTAATAAAATATCAAAATATCAAATATCGGGATATTATGTTTGGTGATACTGTATCGATTCTCAAAAACACAGTATCCATACACAGATTCCTGGCAGAAAGTGAATCATTGTGTGTTGTGTTTAAACCTCTGACCACTAGATGGCAGTGTTGTAATCTATTTTCAGCTCCACTCCAACTTTGCTTGCAATATCGTAATATATTGCGATATACTGAACCTTGACCGCTGTATCACGATACATATTGTATTGCCAGGTACTTGTCAATACACAGCCTTAGCGTGTTAGTGTTTAAACCTCTGGTCACTAGATGGCAGTGTTGTAATCCATTTTCAGCTCCACTCCAACATTAGCAAGCAGCACAAGGGTGCAATGCTATTGTAAGCTTTGACAAACCTGTTCATATAGTGGTGTGTTTTGATAGATAGATAGATAGATAGATAGATAGATAGATAGATAGATAGATAGATAGATAGATGCACACACACAGATAGATAGATAGATAGATAGATAGATAGATAGATAGATAGATAGATAGATAGATAGATAGATGCACACACACAGATAGATAGATAGATAGATAGATAGATAGATAGATAGATAGATAGATAGATAGATAGATAGATAGATAGATAGATAGATAGATAGATAGATAGATAGATGCATACACACAGATAGATAGATAGATAGATAGATAGATAGATAGATAGATAGATAGATAGATAGATAGATAGATAGATAGATGCATACACACAGATAGATAGATAGATAGATAGATAGATAGATAGATAGATGCATACACACAGATAGATAGATAGATAGATAGATAGATAGATAGATAGATAGATAGATAGATAGATAGATAGATAGATAGATGCATACAGATAGATAGATAGATAGATAGATAGATAGATAGATAGTAGCAGTTACACAGTACAAAACAAAGTACAAACAAAGTACAAGAAACAATAAGGTATATAAAGAAGAATAAAGAATTCCAATAGTCAGAAAGTATATATACAAGAACATATGAATACAAACTATACAACCTGACTAATAGCAGGTTTTAAAAAAATACTATTATATATATATATATATATATATATATATATATATATATATATATATATATATATATATATATATATATATATATATATATACACACACACACACACACACACACACACACACACACACACACACACATATATATATATATATATGAGTTTGCTTGCAGTATTGCAGTATATTGTGATCTATTAATTTGTGACCGCTGTATCACGATACATATAGTATCGCCAGGTTCTTGCACATACACAGCCCTATGGTCAGGTAGTTTGTTTGACTTTCACACGGGCTGAAAGTCACTAGCCTCAAACTGCCTCCTCGCCAAGAAACATCTTACATTAGTCTGCTCTGTTGCTCATCTCCATGGAGATAATATTTCCATGTGTACCACAGTCCTCTGACCCCCCGGCGTTGTCGTCAGAGATGCACACACAGAGCCTGCCGACTATTACACAATAACGGACCCCTATTCCTCCTCATTAGCTCCACAGCCTCGAACATCTCTGTCTCTGGAGCGGGATCAAAACACAGCCTACGCAGATTAGACGCTATACATGGCACTGTTATAAAATTGATATGAGCCTATTTCAGCATTTTTGGCAACAAAAATCAAATAAAAGCTCACGGCTAATATTATCAAGGTCTGAGAGGAGAAACCCTTTCAAAGCCTGGAATCTAAATTTAACCCACACAATGAAACCAAGACTACAAACAACAGGAAAACGTCCCAACACAGGAAACCAGGCACCTACCTTGTATGTACAGACCCTGTAGCTCATCTGTTGATGCACACATTGTGTTAGCCATCCTCTCACCATTCATCAGCGGTCAGCTGCTGACCTCAGAACTGCTCTTGGCTGGATATTTTTATGTGCTGGACTGCTCTCCACATGCACAAACCCACATCGCAACACTCGCACCGGCACCACTCATCGTCATGTCAGTGTCACTGTTGTGCTGAGAATGATGATTCACCAGACAAGTGCAATCTGGTCAGCGGTGGTCCTGTGGTGGTCCCTTTCCATTCATGGAGGAGAAGTTAAGAGTGGGGGCTGATCAGTTATGCAGCAACAGATGGGCTACAGCCTGTAGCTGTAAACCTACAACACTGTGCAGAAGGTTTAGGCACTCGAGGACATTAAAGATTGTGGCGCCCTCTAGCTGTGATGACCTCAGGTCATATTAATCCTGTACGAACTGACCGGTGTGTGATTCGTTTTAATGGGAGTCTAATGGGTGATGATAGATTACAACACTGCTATCTACTGTAACCACTCCCACCGCTGCTGAAAAGAATCCTATATACTGCATAACATCATGACACACTAATAATTAGGGGTGTAAGAAAATATCGAAGTATTGAATATCGGGATATTATGTATTGTGATACTGTATCAATTCTCAAAAACACAGTATCGATACACAGATTCTGGGCAGAGAGTGAATCATTGTGTATTGTGTTTAAACCTCTGACCACTAGATGGCAGTGTTGTAATTTCAGCTCCACTCCAACATTAACAAGCAGCACAAGGGCGCAATACTATTGTAAGCTTTGATAAACCTGTTCATACAGTGGTGTGTTTTAATAGTAGGATTTGAAAAATTGAGGTATTGAATCGTGTATCACGATACGTATTGTATCGCCAGGTTCTTTCCAAAACACAGCACTACTAATAATCACTGTTCAGCCGTTGAAAGCGTTCCGTTCTAACTGAATGCGAGCTGCACTGTGACCATCGTGAGATGAGATCAGAGTGATTGTAGGTTTTCGCACTAGTGAACACTGAGCTCACTGAAGGACTGACAGCCGTCTGTCCACCTCAGCGTGACTGCAGATCTGGTGCCGAGAGAGGCCGATACTTTAGGATGATGTATTTGGATATGCTAATCCGATGTCTGGGAGTCTGGGGGGGCTACAGATCGCTACAGCTGGTCCTCCGGCTCTCTTCTCTCATTTAAACATGGAGCCACTTCCGTCTGTTTTCTCTCCTCATTGTGTTAAATATCACTTTATTTATTAAATATCACATTATTTCATGTGTTTTTTGAGTAAATCTAACTCGGATAAACAGATAAATGATGGATACATAAAAAAGGACTAACACTGAACAAGTAAAATTCATATGTAAGTAAAGTTCCTATTCCATAACCAAATACCATCACTGATCATCCCTATTTATTTTTTGATAAGGGAATATCACAATAATACATTCTCAATATTGCTCAGGCCTGGTTTAAACTACAGACTAAAAATCAATGTGCTTTTTTAGAATCAACACAGGATCAGGTGGTGAAGTGGTCTGCACGGTGGTATAGTGGTTAGTACGGTGGTGTAGTGGTTAACATGGTGGTGTAGTGGTCTGCACGGTGGTGTAGTGGTTAACATGGTGGTGTAGTGGTTAACATGGTGGTGTAGTGGTCTGCACGGTGGTGTAGTGTTTAACATGGTGGTGTAGTGGTCTGCACGGTGGTGTAGTGTTTAACATGGTGGTGTAGTGGTCTGCACGGTGGTGTAGTGATTAACATGGTGGGGTAGTGGTCTGCACGGTGGTGTAGTGATTAACATGGTGGTGTAGTGGTCTGCACGGTGGTGTAGTGGTTAACATGGTGGTGTAGTGTTTAACATGGTGGTGTAGTGGTTAACATGGTGGTGTAGTGGTCTGCATAGTGGGGTAGTGGTCTGCACGGTGGTGTAGTGATTAACATGGTGGTGTAGTGGTCTGCATAGTGGGGTAGTGGTCAGCACTGTCGCCTCACACCAAGCTGATCCTGGTTGGATTACCGGTCCCGGTTGTTCTGTGTGGAGTGTGTATGACGTATATACATATATATACATATACACATATACACACACATATATATAAAAAATGTACATCCTGTACACCTACATCCTAGTATAACAACACACCACCATGTGCTAAGGTTGCTAATCCTATTGTGCTTCCTTATCCTGTCTGTTAATGTTGGAGAAGAAAAGTCTAGTGGCTAAAGAACGCTGCTATCTAGTGTTCAGGGGGGTTTAAAGGCAACACGGTCTGCTACAAATCTTTGATTGTAGATTAAAAATCTAAACTGTGTTTTGAGAATATCTTTAATATTTTCTAGATTTTCTTACACCCCTACTGATAGACATTAGCAGGTGTGAACAGGGTCTTGGTGTATTTGGGCTGCATGAATTCAGTGCTAATTTGTTGCATCAGAACTGAGTTCTCGCTGCTGGCCTGTCAGTAGACGCCCCTGGTGGACACTGAGCTGGTGTGACAGCCACAGCCAAACCTGCTGCTGGGGTCCTGTACAGCGACAAGCTGCCACACTGACCTTCAGCTGATGGAAATGTACTTCCTAAGTATTTAATATTATTTGAATAAGTATTTTATCTTGGCTGCTAAGTTAGCCCCATTGTAAACCACAAATACATACATTTACATATACTGTACATAATACACACATATACAGTGAATACCTATTATATTAAAAAAAGCTATTTTTTCCAGACAGGAAACTTTTATTTGCTTAGCAAAACACTATTTTAAATATTTAAACAGTATTAATAGAGTAAGTAGTGCTTTTACATACATAAGTTTGATTATTTAACCCTTTCCAAGCTTCTCCTTGAGGAAACAATCTAGTATTATTTACAGTTCTCGTCTAATACCTCTCATCTAAGAGTACAGAGTATATGTTTTATTCTTGAAGATGCTGCGGAACAGGCATAATCGGAGAATGGTCTGAATTTAATGGGTAACTGCACAGTCTTATAGGCGTGCCTCCACCGTGCCTTTTACCTGGCCCATGTGACCTGTCTGGCCAGGTTGTTATCTTCTGGGCTTGTGGCCTTGGGAGGTTCCTGTCATTAAACAACAGG
>CM038704.1:48236888-48271888 GCA_021613375.1 Megaleporinus macrocephalus
GGGGCAGTGAAACACCCACATACACACACACTACTGAACATACACACTAGGGGACAGTAAAACACCCCACAGTGAAACCAACACAGTGAAACCAACACAGTGAAACGTCCACATTTACACACACACCCACTAGGCAGCTGTGAAGTGCCCACATACATACATACTAGTGAACACACACACTAGGGGGCAATAAAATACACACACACACACACACACACACACACGCACATGCACACTAGGGGGCAGTGAAACACCCACATACATACACACTAGTAAACACACACACTAGGGGGCAGTGAAACACCCACATACCTACACACACACTAGGGGGCAGTGAAACACCCACATACACACACTCTAGTGAACACACACTCTAGGGGGCAGTGTAACACCCACATATATATATACACACACACACACACAAACACACCCACTAGGGGGCAGTAAAACACCCATACACGCATACACACACACACACACAAGACAGCAGTGAGCACACTTGCGGGTAGCCCTATTCACAGTGGGGAGAAGTTGGGGGATCTTACGGTTCATGGGAATCGAACTAGCGACCTTCTGCTCACAAGGCTGCTTCCCTGACCTCCAGCCCACGACTGGACACCAAAGACTGGAGAAATTAAACGAGGCTCAAGTTTGCTTCTTAACTAAACTTCCAGTTTTAGCTTAAAAGGTGAAGAAGTTACATGCAGACCGGCCCAGATACACAAGTGTAACTGCTGCTCAATTTAAGGTGGAATAAAAAATGCAAAGAAAAGGAGTCAAACATCAAGTTCAGCTCTGAAGAAATTTAGACCTGAGTCAACGGTTGGCACTGATTTGACAGAAAGCAACATATAAACACTTTATTTAAAATAAACACAAATTCTCCAATGAATAGAGTATTAATACAGTAAGTAACAGTCTTGTCACATGTCAGTGTGTTAATTTAACCCTTTCCAATCTTTTTTTTGTGGAAACAACCCAGTATTATTTACAGTTATCACTTTACCCTTATTGTGAGTAACCACCTCACAGTAATCTTCTCACAGCATGTCATAGATCCAGTCAGTACTTAAAGATTACTGGCTCCAATCCCCTGTTTAGGTGAGCACATCACGCTACTGCATCTGCATATAGAGGACACTCAGTTTAGCTGCTCACTCCCTCAACTTTAGTACATTTTGTACATCAGGCATTTTTCCAAAGACCTTCGTTTGGCTCTGTGCAGCATCTCCAGCTTCATTCTTTACCATCATCTCAATATCACACCATCTGAGCAATAATAGAGTGACTGGTGAGTCAAGGTTCGATTACACCAAGGGTGAGTCTCAAACCCTAGTGAGTGTGTAAGTAGGCTGTCTAGGTAGCAGCTGTGTAAGTATCAGTGTTCTCTCCTCATCTCTCCTCATAAAACAGATTACTGAGACGCTCTAGTTAGAGAGAGACTGCGTCATGGCTTGTTCCCGCCCACTGCAGTTTAGCTGGTTGCTAAGCTACCGTTCGACCTCCAAAACAATAGCTCGAGGCTTAAAAATCCTCTAGCATAAATGCTAACGGCTTGAGTATAAAAGTGTAAATGGTGAAGGACTCGTTACAGAGTTGATAATAAAATACTGTTTTGTGTGATTATATGACCAGAAACACATTAAAACTCCAGAGAGAATCAAAATAACTCACATTTTAAAACCACTTCACTGCTCCTAGATTAGTCTGTGTTGCATCATGGGATTGTCTTAGCGGCTGAGGAAGCGTTTGATGCTTTCTTAAAATCAGGTCTAAATAAGGTTCCTCAGTAGACAGTATGTTTAAGGTATGTAAGAATTGGGACAGTCTACATGTCAGGAGCGCATACTATGACATAAAATGCTGCCTATGTAGGAGATCAGTAGGATTTGAGACACACCCCTAGTCTACCCTACTGTATGACAATAGGACAGCTTTATCATAATCAACTGCCCAAACAGACAGTATTGCCCACCTGTAGCTGTAATAATGAAAGACTTTGACGAATAAATGCCACTTAATGGAACCCTATAACTCCACAACAAGGAAAACAGGCCTTAGTACTGACCAAATAGGCCAGCGGTCACTAATAGGTGGACCGCGGTTCGGGTCCGGACCCAGACGTTGTCCAATGCGGACCCAAACAGTGTTTCGACAGTGTTTATTTTAAGAGGCGGAATGTTTCTTCTCTGTGCGGTATACGGGCTTTGCAGTGCAGTAAACTCACTGACCAATCGTGTTTGCTGTAAGATCACCGAAGGCGCTCCTCAGCCAATCAGATCTGTGTAGATTCGGGCGCACGGCACACACACCGGCGAGGTACGAAGTGGGAAGCAGCAGCCGGAGAAAGGCTCATTCAGAAGACATCGGCAGCGAAAAACGACTTTTCAATTCAATCAACATGTTTATTCTTCCCACAGAAACCTCCACACCAACATCTCCTATGTTCTGAGAGTGTGGAGAATTAAACATATCCACGTCTCCCTCTTATGTGTGTGAGAATGACCCTCACACCATTTCAGCCCAGGTTTAAAGTCCTGGCTGGACAACCAAGAGCTCACTTCTCTCACTAAACAAGAGAAAGTCTGAGAGAAGAACACAAGAGAGAGATAAACTGATAAGATGTTAAATCGCGTTAACAAGAAGACGAATATTTTATTGACTTTTTCTCACTTTTTTTTTTTAAAACAGCCCTTGTGTTTACTTTAAGTGAGAGAAAAAAAAACATTTATTTAAAGTTTTATAAATAATTAATTCAGTTCAGCATTTAAACAGTAAATATACTGAAATATATTGAACAGTATGTGTGGTGTGTTGGTGTTTCAGTAGCTGATGGTATAAGATGCTGATACTAGATTACTTCAGTAAACAGGATACACCACTGAATCAGAACACACGTTAGAAATGATGACGATGCGGACTTTGGCCTGAAGACATTTCCACTAACTGGACCTTACTGACTCTAATTAAACACCCCTGAAATAGGACATCCTGTATGATGTAAACAAGTAGCTGCTCTCGGTGAGCATTCACAGTTGTAGACACTTACCAAAGCTGTGAGCAACGTCCCATCATTGCAGTGCAAGTAACTTTAAATGCTTTGTTACAGGATGTCCAAAACTGAGGCCCTGGTTTGCAGCTTCCTCAAGTTTGCCAACAATCAGCAACTGCCCAACTGTGTCCATTACAATCGTGTTTCAGATCAAGGGGTCTTGTGTTCCGAAAAGAGAAGCATGTTGAAACTATTGTTTGCAGTAAGCGACAGCAGGACGCCGATGCTGCAAAACGCTGCTGTCCCAAGAAGTACCTTCAAAACAGCAACGTTACAGGAGGGGCCAAAAACACTTCTTACTTTTAATGTAAGTCAATGGAACCAGAATTTTTTCCAAGACACTTTGGAGCATTTCCATCATCATGAAAGTTTCACACAATGTAAACATTGTGCTGAATTAGTGCCTTAAAGAATAACCGCTGCCATGTTACTCTAACAACGGGCCTATAACAAACAGGCCTCGGATAGCTTAACCCCAAATACTGACCCCAATGACCGTACGCACAGTCAATAGTAGGGTTGTGTTTTGGCAAGAACCTGTCGATACAATACGTATCGTGATACAGTGGTCACAATTCAATATATCGCAATATACTGCAATAGTGATATAATAGTGATATATTGTGATTTTTCAAATCCTACTATTAAAACACACCACTGTATGAACAGGTTTGTCAATGCTTACATTAGCATTGCGCCCTTGTGCTGCTTGTTAATGTTGGAGTGGAGCTGAAAATGGATTACAACACTGCCATCTAGTGGTCAGAGGTTTAAACACAACACACAGTGATTCACTGTCTGCCAGAAATCTGTGTATCGATACTGTGTTTTTGAGAATCGATACAGTATCACGAAACAAAATATCCCAATATTCAATATTTTCGATATTTTTTTTACACCCCTAGTCAATAGGTATGTCTCAAAACCTAGTTATACTATCCAACCCCCAACATGTAGGTTGTCCCAATACTTAGATACCTTAAACATGCTTCATGAATTCTAAGGAAGCACCAAACGTTTTCTTGGCCACTACAACAATCTCATGATGCACCGCAGGCAAAGTTACGAGCAGAGAAGTCTTTGATCAACGAGTCTTTGATCATTTAGCATTTACGCTAGTGGGTTTTTAAGCCTCAGGCACCACTATATGAACAGGTTCGCCAATGCTTACAATAGCATTGCGCTCTTGTGCTGCTTGTTAATGTTGGAGTGGAGCTAAAAATGGATTACAACACTGCCATCTAGAGGTCAGAGGTTTAAAGTAGTGTTGCACCGATACGGTATCGGTGCCAATACTGGCACTTACACAGTATCGGTATCTGCAATAAAGAGCGCCGATACCATGAAGCTTATTGACTAAATGGCTGCACGAGTTGGTATCGGTACTCTGTATCGGCAGATACCTGAAAAGCTGTATTAGTATCGGTAAGGAAAAAGTGGTATCGGTGCATCCCTCGTTTAAAGACAACACACAATGATCCGCTGTCTGCCAGAATTTGCATGTAAATTGTTAATTAATAATCGATACTGTGTTTTTAAAAATCGATACAGTATCACTAAGCCTAATATCACAATATTTAATATTTCGATATTTTCTTACACCCCTATAAGTAATGTAGCTTCATTTTCACTGTGATCAGAACAGAGGCCCTGTATTGTGGCTTCCTCGAACTTGCTAACCTACTTGAAATGCTTACAATAGCATTGCGCCCTTGTGCTGCTTGTTAATGTTGGAGTGGAGCTGAAAATGGATTACAACACTGCCATCTAGAGGTCAGAGGTTTAAAGTAGTGTTGCACCAATACAGATACGTTATCGGTATCGGCGCCGATACTGCCACTTACACACAGTATCGGTATCGACAATAGAGAGCACCGATACCATGAAGCTTATTGACTAAATGACTGCACATGTTTCTGCATTGTGGCAATTTTTATTTTTTCGTAGCTCTAAAACTTTTTAATGTGCAGTTATTCAACCAGTAAATGATGTTCTTTCAAAGTTATTATATCTTATTCAGGATAAGACATAAAAAATACAACATATAAAAAGTGGAACACTATAAATATGAGGATTTATAGCCATATATTGAGCATTTAAGCCAGAGTTGGTATCAGTATCGGTACTCTGTATCGGCAGATACCTGAAAAGCTGTATTAGTATCGGTAAGGAAAAAGTGGTATCGGTGCATCCCTAGTTGAAAGACAACACACAATGATTCACTGTCTGCCAGAATTTGCATGTAAATTGTTAATTAATAATCGATACTGTGTTTTTAAAAATCGATACAGTATCACTAAGCATAATATCACAATATTTAATATTTTGATATTTTCTTACACCCCTACAAGTAACGTAGCTTTATTTTCACTGTGATCAGAACAGAGGCCCTGTATTGCGGCCTCCTCAAACTTTCTAACCTACTTGAAATTCACATCCATTTCTGTGCAGAGATGAACCCAGATAAACCCGAGCCCAGCGCCACCTCCCCCCCCCCACACACACACACCCCCGCCCTGTTCAAATATCCAGGCGAGAACAAAAAAGTGAGGATGTGTTTGTTTGAGTCTCATTTTCCACCGATGGCTGGAGGAGGCAGAGAGCAGAGCCCCGCAGCCATAAAAGGGCAAACCCACTTTCTCTGTGTGTCCGCCTGCCAAACCTCAAAATCAGCTGCTCGCACATGCGCGTTAGCGGGGGGGGGCGTTAGAGGGGGTGAGTGACCCGAACCACCCTCAGATCTGACATTTCATCTCTTATCAAACACTACCACACCACAAAGTACAGCACTGAACTCGACATGCTCGCTCTGATAAAACCCTTCTGCCCACATGCACTGCATCTTACTGCATCACTGTAATGCCCCTCGACAAATTCCAATCACACCAATACGTTAAACACACATTAGCTACACGGGCTCGGACCCCCACCCAGGTCACTCTGAGCCACACCCAGCAGACCTGACTCGGACACCCACCCAGGTCACTCTGAGCCACACCCAGCAGACCTGACTCAGACACCCACCCAGGTCACTCAGACCCACACCCAGCAGACCTGACTTAGACACCCACCCAGGTCACTCTGAGCCACACCCAGCAGACCTGACTCGGACACCCACCCAGGTCACTTAGACCCACACCCAGCAGACCTGACTCGGACACCCACCCAGGTCACTTAGACCCACACCCAGCAGACCTGACTCGGAAACCCACCTAGGTCACTCTGAGCCACACCCAGCAGACCTGACTCGGACACCCACCCAGGTCACTCAGACCCACCCCCAGCAGACCTGACTTAGACACCCACCCAGGTCACTCAGACCCACCCCCAGCAGACCTGACTCGCAAACCCACCCAAGTCACTCTGACCCACACCCAGCAGACCTGACTCAGACACCCTCACAGGTCACTCAGACCCACACCTAGCAGACCTGACTCGGACTCCCACCCAAGTCACTCTGACCCACACCTAGCAGGCTTGACTCAGACACCCACCCAAGAGACTCGAAACTTGGACGCACATTCTACAGACCAGAATCCAAAGTCACTCAAAACCTGGACCCATACCTAACAGACTCGCTTCGGACACCCACTCAAGAGACTCAAAACTCGGACCTACATCCAGATTTGACTAAGATAGCCACCAAAGCCACTCAAAACCTGGACCCATACCCAACAGACTCTCCTTGGACACCCACTCAAGAGACTCAAAACTCGGACCTACATCCAGACTTGACTTAGATAGCCACCAAAGCCACTCAAAACCTGGACCCATACCCAACAGACTCTCCTTGGACACCCACTCAAGAGACTCAAAACTCAGACCTACATCCAGATTTGACTAAGATAGCCACCAAAGTCACTCAAAACCTGGACCCATACCCAACAGACTCTCCTTGGACACCCACTCAAGAGACTCAAAACTCGGACCTACATCCAGACTTGACTTAGATAGCCACCAAAGCCACTCAAAACCTGGACCCATACCCAACAGACTCTCCTTGGACACCCACTCAAGAGACTCAAAACTCAGACCTACATCCAGATTTGACTAAGATAGCCACCAAAGTCACTCAAAACCTGGACCCATACCCAACAGACTCTCCTTGGACACCCACTCAAGAGACTCAAAACTCGGACCTACATCCAGACTTGACTTAGATAGCCACCAAAGTCACTCAAAACCTGGACCCATACCTAACAGACTCGCTTCGGACACCCACTCAAGAGACTCAAAACTTGGACCTACATCCAGATTTGACTAAGATAGCCACCAAAGTCACTCAAAACCTGGACCCACACCCAACAGACTCGCCTTGGACACACACCCAAGAGACTCGAAACTCGGACCTACATCCAGACTTGACTTAGATAGCCACCAAAGTCACTCAAAACCTGGACCCATACCCAACAGACTCGCTTCAGACACCAACTCAAGAGACTCAAAACTCGGACCTACATCCAGATTTGACTAAGATAGCCACCAAAGCCACTCAAAACCTGGACCCATACCCAACAGACTCTCCTTGGACACCCACTCAAGAGACTCAAAACTCGGACCTACATCCAGACTTGACTTAGATAGCCACCAAAGTCACTCAAAACCTGGACCCATACCTAACAGACTCGCTTCGGACACCCACTCAAGAGACTCAAAACTTGGACCTACATCCAGATTTGACTAAGATAGCCACCAAAGTCACTCAAAACCTGGACCCACACCCAACAGACTCGTCTTGGACACCCACCCAAGAGACTCAAAACTCGGACCTACATCCAGACTTGACTTAGATAGCCACCAAAGTCACTCAAAACCTGGACCAACACCCAACAGACTCGCCTTGGACACCCACTCAAGAGACTCAAAACTTGGACCTACATCCAGACTTGACTTAGATAGCCACCAAAGTCACTCAAAACCTGGACCCACACCCAACAGACTCGCCTCGGACACCCACTCAAGAGATTCCTTGGTGGCCACATTAACCTCATAGCTCTGTGAAGTAAGGACACTGGGCTACAGTTGATCTGAAGGAACAATTGTGTAAATCGGGCTTATTGCAGAACAATTCCTTCAGTGTTTCATGGCAGCAGAAGGAAGGGGATGTTGCATGGTTTCATTTCAAATTTCGTGCCTTTTCTACAGTCAAAACAACCGTAGTGGCAACTTCCTGTTCTAGCCACACGATCTGCCATGTGATTAAACGTGTGAAAGCAACACACTACTTAAGAAAAAGAGGAAAAAAGAGAAAACCAGGCACATTCCTAAAAAGATATGATCCATCTTTCACAAATACAGTGCATTAGCTTCCTCCTGTTCCTTCTGATTTACAGAGGATGCATCACACATGACTCATCCCTTGTTTTGCATGGCTGCGTGGTTCTGAACTCACAGCTGCTGTAGTCACATGGCAAACCACAAACAAATGATTTTATCCAACCATTCAAACGACATAACAGCATTTGCATGCCGCAAAACATGGGATGGAGTTCAAAGCACCTAATCTTGAGGAGGCACAGACGAGTATAGCCCAAGCAGTTTTCCTTTCCAGTGCTGTGTAAGGGGTTATGTAAGAACAGGCCACAGTCTCTCATGTGCTGCTGCACTACTCTGTTTTGCCTGGAGAGAAGCAGCATGACTGGGCCCTGCTTCTGTCAGAGTCACTTGCTTTCAGAGGGGATGCAAGTTTCCCAGTATCACCAAACTGCATGTTATTACATAATGCAGGGTTGTAGCAGCTCGCTGGCTCCAGAGAACCTCCGTTTAGTGAAGGTCATTCAGACAGGGGCCTAAACGCTAAATTATCCCAAAAGATAACACAAAAGACTCAACACTTGGAAGAGATTTGACTCGGAAACCCACCCAAGACACTTGAAACTTGGACCAACACCCAGCAGAACTTAAAATGCAGACATATATTAGGGCTGGGCGATATGGGAAAAAAAATCTTATCACAATATTTTTTTTCATATCAATCAATATCGATATATATCACAATATAAATCAAATCACTATTGCCTTTTAACTTTAAGTGAGAAGTGAAGATATCAACATTTTTTTCAGTTTTTGTTTTTTAATCCTCTGATTTATTTTTTTTACACAACTGCATGTTTTTTTAATTAAACACATACATACATATACATATATATATATATATACATATACATATATATATATATATATATATATATATATATATATATATATATATATATATATATACACACACACACACACACACACACACACACACACACACATATATATATATACACACATACACACAGTGGCAAGTCTATTTACCTCAGTAACTTGCATTCAATCATCCACCTTAACACCAGGAGAACTAGATACCTAAACCTGAGGCCACATTTCAAAATCTAACGTCACGTCAGTGCTAAAATCTGACAATCACACATAAACCATTTGGGGCATTTGTCTCAAAGAACATGGATTTTTCAGGCTGTTCCAGCTACTGCACATCTCCAAAGTGATATCTCCAGCTTTGACAATGCCAGCTTTCTTCAAGGCTCCTTCAGGGCTCTCCTTCGATAGTCTCTGGTATGCTGACGTTTTTCTTTTTCTGTAAAGTAGCCTCTTTTTTTTGGTTTCCAAAAAGTGTAGAAATAAAAAACAGAGATGGAAGGAATGATCGCATATTTGGGCTGAAAATGGGTCCATGCCTGTACGTAGCCGATTGCCTGATATTTCTAACTTGGCTGATTCTCAGACGGGATCATTGCTGTAACACATATGAGGTCCATTTGCCCAATTAAGGATTGCTGCAGTCCGTTGCAAGACCTCTTGGTCACAGGACCCTGCGGTTCCTTGTTTAAACGTTATATGAAAATACAGACCTGATTTTTGGTTGGGGGACTACAGCTCTCAGCATACTTGTGAAACCAAGCTCACATAACTTTTGAGGTTTCGTTTGGCATACATTCCAGTATTGCAGGTGATTCTACTACATTGTAGAAGTTCCTCGACTGCAGGAAAGTGAATCACTGTTCTAGCGATGATTATGTGCGAGTCAGAATGCAACTTCTGTACCATTTAAGATTCGATCAAGTCAACTCAACCAAGATCCCCATTTTCTTGTGAACCCCAAAGATATAACCTGTTTTTTGGTGCACTCAGCTCAACTCAACTCCTCATTCTCTTGTGAACCCCAAAGATATAGCCTGTTCTTTGGTGCACTCAGCTCAACTCAACTCCTCATTCTCTTGTGAACCCCAAAGATATAACCTGTTCTTTGGTGCACTCAGCTCAACTCAACTCCTCATTCTCTTGTGAACCCCAAAGATATAACCTGTTCTTTGGTGCACTCAACTCAACTCCTCAATCTCTTGTGAACCCCAAAGATATAATCTGTTCTTTGGTGCACTCAGCTCAACTCAACTCCTCATTCTCTTGTGAACCCCAAAGATATAATCTGTTCTTTGGTGCACTCAACTCAACTCCTCAATCTCTTGTGAACCCCAAAGATATAATCTGTTCTTTGGTGCACTCAGCTCAACTCAACTCCTCATTCTCTTGTGAACCCCAAAGATATAGCCTGTTCTTTGGTGCACTCAGCTCAACTCAACTCCTCATTCTCTTGTGAACCCCAAAGATATAACCTGTTCTTTGGTGCACTCAGCTCAACTCAACTCCTCATTCTCTTGTGAACCCCAAAGATATAACCTGTTCTTTGGTGCACTCAGCTCAACTCAACTCCTCATTCTCTTGTGAACCCCAAAGATATAATCTGTTCTTTGGTGCACTCAACTCAACTCCTCATTCTCATGTGAACCCCAAAGATATAACCTGTTCTTTGGTGCACTCAACTCAACTCCTCAATCTCTTGTGAACCCCAAAGATATAATCTGTTCTTTGGTGCACTCAGCTCAACTCAACTCCTCATTCTCTTGTGAACCCCAAAGATATAGCCTGTTCTTTGGTGCACTCAGCTCAACTCCTCAATCTCTTGTGAACCCCAAAGATATAACCTGTTCTTTGGTGCACTCAGCTCAACTCAACTCCTCATTCTCTTGTGAACCCCAAAGATATAGCCTGTTCTTTGGTGCACTCAACTCAACTCCTCAATCTCTTGTGAACCCCAAAGATATAATCTGTTCTTTGGTGCACTCAGCTCAACTCAACTCCTCATTCTCTTGTGAACCCCAAAGATATAGCCTGTTCTTTGGTGCACTCAGCTCAACTCCTCAATCTCTTGTGAACCCCAAAGATATAACCTGTTCTTTGGTGCACTCAGCTCAACTCAACTCCTCATTCTCTTGTGAACCCCAAAGATATAGCCTGTTCTTTGGTGCACTCAGCTCAACTCCTCAATCTCTTGTGAACCCCAAAGATATAATCTGTTCTTTGGTGCACTCAGCTCAACTCAACTCCTCATTCTCTTGTGAACCCCAAAGATATAATCTGTTCTTTGGTGCACTCAACTCAACTCCTCATTTTCTTGTGAACCCCAAAGATATAGCCTGTTCTTTGGTGCACTCAACTCAACTCAACTCAACTCAACTCAACTCAACTCAACTCAACTCAACTCAACTCAACTCAACTCAACTCAACTCAACTCAACTCAACTCAACTCAACTCAACTCAACTGACAGAGAATCTAGACAATAGTGAAAAACTAGACATGTGCAAAGCCAGTAAGTACTAGTTGTGCAAAAGCAGTAACATGGCTGGAACCCATATAGACAGCAGTCAGAATAAACAAAAATAAATAGAAATATGTAGTAGAGCAAAATAAACATAAATATATGTGAGTAGTTATATGTGGTTAGTACTACCAGAAAGCACATTTCACATCTACATCTAAGAAACATATTTAACAAATGTGTTGAAGCATTTTGCTCGCGTCTTGTGAAACGAAGCGTCTCAAGGTCTTCCTTCTTTCTTTCACGGTATGCTTCTTTGTACTGACCATCACAAGCTCTGTCATGCAGGGTTGCTGTTTTCTCTGCATCTGCGGTTGTTTGTTTTCTCTGCAATTACTTTACATCGTTTGCCAAAGCCGGACAAATGTCGTCCAGCCCACTGTTGTCCACTGTTATAATTTCTATTGGCTCATCATGTTGAAATAAGATCATGATCGACCACACAAGCACCAATCAGCCCATCTCTAATAATAACAACAACAATGATGATTATGAAAGTATCTCTTCTGGTAATTTTGTGATGGTCCCTTATCACAGTCTTAAAAGCTAAGACAATCTAACTAGAGTGTGTCCAAAACTTGCTTTAGTGTGAACTCGGCATCTTCATTAATGACAATGGTGCCCCTGGGCAGGCGAATAGCAGTAGACAGAAGTGTTTTCTGACGGACAGAAGAAAAAAAATGATAAATAAATTAAATAAATAGCTTAAAAATGTTGGAAAACAAAGGTTCTAGTTAAACCTAAACCATGTCTTACACTCAAACATCAACTGCTGGAATGCACTGAGCCATAGCCATGCCCTCAGACTGTATTTCTGTAGCAGTTAATGACCACACAACGCTTCTCAGACACGAGTTAACACACATCGGGATACCTGAGCTGTGAGTCTCTCGTCCTCATCGTCCATCCTCTTGTTGAAACAGTTCTTAATACTCATCCGGTAAGTAAATATTAGGCATCGCTCCAATTAGGAGACAGCAAACTACAGCCACGGCCAGTTATGAATAATAGCTAGCTAAGTTTAGGTAAGTGGGACTCGCTCTCCTGCTGTCTCATTCACTCTCTCCTGCTCTCCTCTCGCCCCCGGGAGCGGTCATCTGGTCAAATTCACAGCTCTATGTTTTTGTCACTGTTTAAATAACCTCGCTGTCCAATGAAAAACAAAGTATTTCCAATATTGCAACTTTACAGGAGAGCCAAAAAACATACTTTACTTTGAATGTAAGTCAGTGGAACCGAAATGTTTTCCCAAGTTATTTTGGAGCATTTCTATTGGTCGTTCATCATGAAAATTTCACAGGCTTTAAAGAACAGCTTTAGTGTTCAAATGATGAAAATTAAAAATTAACTAAAATGTTTGTTAGTAACTGTGTATTATGACTAGGGCTGTGTATTGGCAAGAACCTGGCGATACAATATGTATCGTGATACAGCCGTCACGATTCAATATATCATGATATACTGCGACATTACTATTAAAACACATCACTGTATGAACAGGTTTGTCAATGATTACAATAGCACTGCGCCCTTGTGCTGCTTGTTAATGTTGGAGTGGAGCTGAAAATGGATTACAATGATTGTGTGTTGGGTTTAAACCTCTGACTAGAGATGTACTGATCAGCGTTTTTGAGGCCGATTCCAATCGCCGATCACCTTTCAGCCAATCGGCCTATACCTGATACCAATAGAGGGCGGGGCCATAGGCCCCGGCAGGGCTACATGTAGTTATTAGCGCAAGCAAGTCATGAAACATGGTCTAAACTGGTTTATTACCAGTTTTAACGAGCTCATATGAAACAGAATAATATTTTTAACAAAATTAACAGTAAATAAACAAAGTAAATCAAACAAATATCCCCAAAACTGCAATTATTACATTTAGACCCTTAATTTAAAACTAAAAAAGCTCATTAAATAAATGCAGTCAGAAGTGCAGTCATTAAACACAGGCTCTGTTATTTTAAACTAAATCTATAATCATTAAATGTAGATCTTGAATTGTTGCTGCTGTTCTGTTTGTACCGGTCAGATCTGGTCTGTAGGTGTTCTGGGTTATTTGTTTTGTGCTAGCTGTGTGTGCTAGCTGTGCTGTTTACTGATACTCACTGTATTCAGCCGCATGGTGTCTCTAAAAACCGTATCAGATTAGTAGAGTTAAATATCTTTGTCTTGGTCCCAACAAGACACAGTTCATTTTACAGATTTTTAAAAAAGCTCTGGATGAGTCTGTGTCACATACGGCAACAAACTACCAGGCGGACGCAACGCAACGCAACGCAACGCAACGGAAAACTGTTCTCGCAAGGCGCTGCTTTAGCCAGTCTGTGGAAAATGAAAGGGTATGTGTTTCCACCTAGTGGTTCAGACAGGAATTGCAAGGACCTGCCCGGAGGGGGTTTCAAAGAAATGCTAGCTGTAAATACAGAAATTAGGCTCATTTGTTTAAAGCCATTGATCTCGGGATCGGCTAAATATTGGCCGATCACTGATCACATATTTTGATTAAAACGATACCGATATATAGCCGATCGATCTTTTCATCTCTAGGTTTGAGCACAACACACAATGATTCACTGTCTGCCAAAAATCTTTGCACGTAAACTGTTAATTAATCATTGATACTGTGTTTCTGAGAATAGATACAATATCACCAAATATGATTTCGCAATATGAAATATTTTCTTTCACCCTTAATTATGACTATCCTGACCAATCAGATAAGAGTACTGAGCTATGATGAATGTTTCTGATGTATCATGTATTTATTATGTATTAAAATAATTAGATCAAACAGTTTGGTTAATTATTATGTCAATTATTTGGTCCAGTCTTTAAACATGCCACACTACTGACTGACCACTAGCTTTAAGGAAACTACAAGGTATATCACAATCACTGTATGCAGCCATATAATTGCAATACTAATATGTTTTCAAACTCTGAAGCCCCGCGTACCAAAGAAAATGTTATATTCTCTGAGAAAACAATTTCATCATCATCATTATCATCATCATCATCATCTCTGTCACTCCAGCATTCAGCTGCTGAGTTTAAGGCTCTCTCGGAGGTGTCAGTGTCTGGCCCGCAGCTCTATGCAAGTAAGGTATCCTGTTCTGGTGCTCTAAATACAGTCTCCAACATGGAGGCTCTTCCAGATGGCCTCAGCAAACTCGGGCAGACACTGATCAATGTGCTGGAGCCACAGGCACTCCTAAAAGCGCTCACTCTGGGTGTGTATGTGTGTTTGAAGGCTGCAGGGGGAAAAAAAGAGGCACCCCTCCTTTCTGGAGGGCCATTATCCCGACCGGAGCGTGCATAATTTCTTTAAAAGGCAACAACAGATGTAACCCTTTCAGATGAAAATGAGCATCGGCCATCCTCCCTCGAGCAGCATGTGTTTTAGATGCCTCCTATTCGCTCCCACTCTACACGCACTAGCATCGGGTTGTGTTTATACACTGTGAGGAAGAAGTTAATACACATGTTCTACGTGTACAGTACACTTGTGTAACTGCCTGTTGTGTAGCAAGTCATGATTAATCAATAGCTTTTGTTCAGACTGAGTAGAAAGTGCTGATTATTAAAAATTAGTTATTAGTATGTTAACCGTGTTCCTCTTGGGCTCCGGTATACATGTATGTCTTATAAACACCTTTTTAAACATCAAAGTCTCAATAATTCTAAAGACGCAATTCAGAGTAAAAAGAAAAAGAAATATATTTGTTTAAATTAAAATAATAAAGAAATTTTAAAAATGCAGCTGTGTGCAGCCACAGCAACATAAACAAAAAGGCCAGTGCTTGAGTGATGGAGGTAACGGGTGGTCAGCTGCTGTTTCTCTGCTGTTGTATATTTATTTCATGTAAATTTGAAATAATGTCCTCATATAAATAATGTTTGATATCAGAATATGAAGAGAACGCGATTGGATTGAATAAAGAATATTCCATACAACAGAGAGACAGACGGCTAGAGAGAGTCAGCAGTAGAGAGTTATCAGTCTGTACGAGGCAGTGATGGAGGGAGAGTCAGTAGTAGAGAGTTATCAGTCTGTACGAGGCAGTGATGGAGGGAGAGTCAGTGATGGAGGGAGGGTCAGTAGTAGAGAGTTATCAGTCTGTACGAGGCAGTGATGGAGGGAGGGTCAGTAGTAGAGAGTTATCAGTCTGTACGAGGCAGTGATAGAGGGAGAGTCAGTGATGGAGGGAGGGTCAGTAGTGGAGAGCTGTCAGTCTGTACGAGGCAGTGATGGAGGGAGAGTCAGTAGTAGAGAGTTATCAGTCTGTACGAGGCAGTGATGGAGGGAGAGTCAGTGATGGAGGGAGAGTCAGCAGTAGAGAGTTATCAGTCTGTACGAGGCAGTGATGGAGGGAGAGTCAGTAGTAGAGAGTTATCAGTCTGTACGAGGCAGTGATGGAGGGAGAGTCAGTGATGGAGGGAGGGTCAGTAGTAGAGAGTTATCAGTCTGTACGAGGCAGTGATGGAGGGAGAGTCAGTGATGGAGGGAGGGTCAGTAGTGGAGAGCTGTCAGTCTGTACGAGGCAGTGATGGAGGGAGAGTCAGTAGTAGAGAGTTATCAGTCTGTACGAGGCAGTGATGGAGGGAGAGTCAGTGATGGAGGGAGAGTCAGCAGTAGAGAGTTATCAGTCTGTACGAGGCAGTGATGGAGGGAGAGTCAGTAGTAGAGAGTTATCAGTCTGTACGAGGCAGTGATGGAGGGAGAGTCAGTGATGGAGGGAGGGTCAGTAGTAGAGAGTTATCAGTCTGTACGAGGCAGTGATGGAGGGAGAGTCAGTAGTAGAGAGTTATCAGTCTGTACGAGGCAGTGATGGAGGGAGAGTCAGTGATGGAGGGAGGGTCAGTAGTGGAGAGCTGTCAGTCTGTACGAGGCAGTGATGGAGGGAGAGTCAGTAGTAGAGAGTTATCAGTCTGTACGAGGCAGTGATGGAGGGAGAGTCAGTGATGGAGGGAGGGTCAGTAGTGGAGAGCTGTCAGTCTGTACGAGGCAGTGATGGAGGGAGAGTCAGTGATGGAGGGAGGGTCAGTAGTGGAGAGCTGTCAGTCTGTACGAGGCAGTGATGGAGGGAGAGTCAGTAGTGGAGAGCTGTCAGTCTGTACGAGGCAGTGATGGAGGGAGAGTCAGTGATGGAGGGAGGGTCAGTAGTGGAGAGCTGTCAGTCCGTATGAGGCAGTGATGGAGGGAGGGTCAGTAGTGGAGAGCTGTCAGTCTGTACGAGGCAGTGATGGAGGGAGAGTCAGTGATGGAGGGAGAGTCAGTAGTGGAGAGCTGTCAGTCTGTACGAGGCAGTGATGGAGGGAGAGTCAGTGATGGAGGGAGGGTCAGTAGTGGAGAGCTGTCAGTCCGTACGAGGCAGTGATGGAGGGAGAGTCAGTGATGGAGGGAGGGTCAGTAGTGGAGAGCTGTCAGTCCGTATGAGGCAGTGATGGAGGGAGGGTCAGTAGTGGAGAGCTGTCAGTCTGTACGAGGCAGTGATGGAGGGAGAGTCAGTGATGGAGGGAGAGTCAGTAGTGGAGAGCTGTCAGTCTGTACGAGGCAGTGATGGAGGGAGAGTCAGTGATGGAGGGAGGGTCAGTAGTGGAGAGCTGTCAGTCCGTACGAGGCAGTGATGGAGGGAGGGTCAGTAGTGGAGAGCTGTCAGTCTGTACGAGGCAGTGATGGAGGGAGAGTCAGTGATGGAGGGAGAGTCAGTAGTGGAGAGCTGTCAGTCTGTACGAGGCAGTGATGGAGGGAGAGTCAGTGATGGAGGGAGAGTCAGTAGTAGAGAGTTATCAGTCTGTACGAGGCAGTGATGGAGGGAGGGTCAGTAGTGGAGAGCTGTCAGTCTGTACGAGGCAGTGATGGAGGGAGAGTCAGTGATGGAGGGAGGGTCAGTAGTGGAGAGCTGTCAGTCTGTACGAGGCAGTGACGGAGGGAGGGTCAGTAGTGGAGAGCTGTCAGTCTGTACGAGGCAGTGACGGAGGGAGGGTCAGTAGTGGAGAGCTGTCAGTCTGTACGAGGCAGTGACGGAGGGAGGGTCAGTAGTGGAGAGCTGTCAGTCTGTACGAGGCAGTGATGGAGGGAGGGTCAGTAGTAGAGAGTTGTAAGTCTGTAAGAATCAGTAATGGAGGAAGAGTCAATAGTAGAGAGCTGTTAGTCCGTACGAGTCACTGATGGAGGGAGAGTCAGTGATGAAAGGAGAGTCAGTGATGGAGCGAGAGTCAGTGATGGAGGCGGTCAGTGTGTATGAGTCAGTGATGAAGGGAGAGTCAGTGATGGAGGCTGTCAGAGAGTATAAGGAGCATGAAGAGAGTATGAGGAGTATGAAGAGAGTATGAGGAGTATGAAGAGAGTATGAGGAGTATGAAGAGAGTATGAGGAGTATGACGAGTATAAGGAGAGTATGAGGAGTATGAAGAGAGTATGAGGAGTATAAGGAGAGTATGAGGAGTATGAAGAGAGTATGAGGAGTATGACGAGTATAAGGAGAGTATGAGGAGTATGAAGAGAGTATGAGGAGTATAAGGAGAGTATGAGGAGTATGAAGAGAGTATGACGAGTATAAGGAGAGTATGAGGAGTATGAAGAGAGTATGAGGAGTATGACGAGTATAAGGAGAGTATGAGGAGTATGAAGAGAGTATGAGGAGTATAAGGAGAGTATGAGGAGTATGAAGAGAGTATGAGGAGTATGAAGAGAGTATGAGGAGTATGAAGAGAGTATGAGGAGTATGACGAGTATAAGGAGAGTATGAGGAGTATGAAGAGAGTATGAGGAGTATGAAGAGAGTATGAGGAGTATGAAGAGAGTATGAGGAGTATGACGAGTATAAGGAGAGTATGAGGAGTATGAAGAGAGTATGAGGAGTATAAGGAGAGTATGAGGAGTATGAAGAGAGTATGACGAGTATGAAGAGAGTATGAGGAGTATGAAGAGAGTATGAGGAGTATGACGAGTATAAGGAGAGTATGAGGAGTATGAAGAGAGTATGAGGAGTATGAAGAGAGTATGAGGAGTATGAAGAGAGTATGAGGAGTATGACGAGTATAAGGAGAGTATGAGGAGTATGAAGAGAGTATGAGGAGTATAAGGAGAGTATGAGGAGTATGAAGAGAGTATGAGGAGTATGAAGAGAGTATGAGGAGTATGAAGAGAGTATGAGGAGTATAAGGAGAGTATGAGGAGTATGAAGAGAGTATGACGAGTATGAAGAGAGTATGAGGAGTATGAAGAGAGTATGAGGAGTATGAAGAGAGTATGAGGAGTATGAAGAGAGTATGAGGAGCATGAAGAGAGTATGAGACAGACCTAAACCAGCTAATGAGCTCAACCAAACACACACTAAGCTAGCTTCAGCGAGTCATTTACTAAAGAAGAGTCTTCACCTGATGATGCTGGGATTGGCTCCAGACCCCACCGTGACCCTGACTAGTGGGATAAAACAGAAGATGATGGATGGATGGATGGATGGATATTAATATGCTTTAAGAAGTGTAAGCTAGTAAAGTAGAAGACTTTTACAAACACATTTTTAAATAACGCTAAATATCGTTATCAAGAAAATTACAGAAAATATCGAGATATCAGTTTTTATCGGTATCGCACAACCCTACTGAGGAGCTGAATTTCATAGAATTATGACTAAAGCCCTCCAAAACCCACACACCAGAGTTCCACCCACCTTCAAGATATGACATCAGATGGGGGTTTCCTAGCCTTGAAACTGGAAGACCATCGCGGAGATACCAGAGCTTCCAGACTTCTGGTGGTTTTGTTGGCTTCTGCTAATTAACTTCAGTTCTCTTTATAGAAAGAACTGTTTTGTGTTTCAGAAGAAGGTGACGGGCGAGCACAGCCACTGCCTTTAGATAAGAATGAGTTTTGTGAACCATGCCACTAATTATCACTCCTAATTATCAGTCCTTTATTGATGTCGTTTCTGAGGTTACCTGCATATCCAAGGGCATCGATACTGGCTAACACGTATATCAATTAGGGCTGTGTGTCGGCAAGAACTTGGCGATACAATATGTATTGTGATACAGCGGTCACGATTTAATATATCATGATATATTGCAATACTGTAAGCAAAGTTATTAAAACACACCACTATATGAACATGTTTGCTGATGCTTACAATAGCATTGCACCCTTGTGCTGCTTGTTAATGTTGGAGAGGAGCTGAAAATGGATTACAGCACTGCCATCTAGTGGTCAGAGGTTTTAACACAACACTCAATGATTTACTGTCTGACAGGAATCTGTGTATGAATACTGTGTTTTTGAGAATCAATACAGTATCACGATACATAATATCCCGATATTCGATATTTTCTTACACCCCTATTCTCAATCAGGCCCGGTTTGTTCCTGTAATCAGTCGAAAAACCTTCAAGTGTTGTTAATTACAGGAGATAACATTATAAAAACAAGGTCCGAGACACTGTGTTCACAGTCACCTATATATTTCCCAACACGCTGCACTGAGATCAATGAGTAGATCAGAGCCATCAGGCTGCATATTGACGAACCCATTTCGTGTGTTGGATCAAAAGAGCAGAGGGGTCCTAATATAAGCGGCCATCGAAAAACTGCTTTGCTCGATAGATCTGGGGAAGCGGAAAGCCACCGGTCGCTAATGTAGCGGAGGAGTAGAGCCCTCTCCGGCAGGCAGAGGCCACGTTACTCAAGAAAGCTGCAGTTCCTCTTTGCTTGTAGAAGCTGAAGCTGTTGTAAGAGATCCTGTCAGATGCCAGGTGGGGAGGCAGCGGACTTCAAAGCTCTCACTCGGAGAAAAACAGGAAGTCTGTGTGGTGACACTTCATGCTGTTTGAAAAAAAAAACCATGCTGTACATTGTTACACCCACTGAAGCGAGCGCTGAACATTTCCTATACCCTCACCCTGCGACCATAGCGGTTTGGAGAAACGCTGACAAGAAACAGTCAGCGCGATTGATGAACCAATGCAAACGGAAAGAGGTGATCAGACCAGCGGGTTATTGTTTTGTTTGAAGAGTCTGAATGATGAGATGGTCATCTCGAGAGCTTCAATTCAGGGCCTCCTCCTCACCCATCACCAACCACCTCTCCAGTTCATTTGTGCCAACTGCTACACCCTCAGTTACATCACTCAGTGCCACCCAGATGTACCAGCATTGAGATAGGATGGGACTGTTTCAGCTCACTCCCACTTTTCTTAAAGACTCAGTCAGAGACTGCCTCAGTCAGAGACTGCCTCAGTCAGAGACTGCCTCTACCAGTACAGTTTCTAAAGCTTTTACCCTCCAGACTTCAAACAGAGACTCTCTCAGCTTTTCTTTGATATTTAGTTTGAACTGTAGATACTGTTTGACCAGAGAAGGATGGGTCTCCGCTTGTGAGTCTTGGTTCCTCCCAAGGTTTCTTCCTCCAGTATAAGAAGGTATAAAACCTTTGGAGGAACCAAGACTCACAAGCGGAGACCCGTCCTCCTCTGGTCAAACAGTACCTACAGTTTAATAAACTAAAGCAAATAAACTTGAATTAAAGCAAATAAACTTGAATTGAATTAAAAACCGCAACAATGAATCATATCAGTCTATATGACTAAGAGTGATGTCACAAAGTGATGTCATGTCATCCAAAATGCAGCAACTCATAAGCAGTTAAATAGTACTAGCTTCCATTAACTATACACATGCGTGTGTAGTGTATATAGGAAAGTGTGTGGCGGTGAGGCTTCAGTCTGTACATACCATTGCTGTCCAAAGAAAAATATGCCTCTCAATTTTTCTGTATCATTTCAAAACCACAGCTGATCTTCATATGTGAACGTTTCATGACGAATGGACCAATAGAAATGCTCCAAAATCATTCACGTACTTTCAAAGTGGAGAACGTTTTTGCTCTCTCCTGTAAAGTTACTATTTTGAAGATCCATGTTTTTCTTTGACCAGCAACCATATAAAGAGACACATTGACCAAAAATGTCTGGGGCTAACAAAAACACACGCCCACCAAACAGCATCACACAAACTGCTGTTTGGCATACGGTTATCTAGAAGAGAAAACTGCACTAAAACTAGTAGCAGTCACGTGTAAACATGAATTACAGTGCAATCTATTTCATATTTTATGTAATTGCTGCTGAAAGCACTTCTAGAATGCACAGTAACTGCAGGTTTCTTCACAAACCAGGCTTAATTAGTCCTGTTTAGTTCTATTTAGTGCAGAACCGTGTATAAAACATGGGATATAAATCATTTTTGCTCATAGTTTTAGACATAAACACACATAATCATTGAATTCGGGTGTTGTATTCAGTCTCATTGCCACAGGTGTATATAGTCAAGCAGCTTGGAGACCATGCAGTCTGTTTATGAGATCTATCTATTTATCTGCATACATATATACATACTTATATATACTTAAACATTCATGCATATTGACGATAACAGATGATTTTGGTTCTCTTTGAAGAAACATGTTAACATATCAACACTGCATTTGGCTTCTTGTTCAGTAGCTTTTTGTTGGAATTTCTTCTGCACACTTGTACTTCTGACCATCTGCCGGAATTTGAAAAACATCACGGTCATTCTTGCTAACAGCAGCAGTTGGTCCACTGCTTGTTGAAGACATACTGGCTAAACTGGTGCACTGCTCCCACTAGGGCTGTGTATCGGCAAGAACCTGGCGATACAATACATATTATGATACAGCGGTCACAATTTAATCTATTATGATATATTGTGATACTGCAAGCAAAGTGATGTACTGCGATATTTCTAATCCTACTATTAAAACACACCACTGTATGAACAGGTTTATCAATGCTTACAATAGTACTGCGCCCTTGTGCTGCTTGTTAATGTTGGAGTGGAGCTGAAAATGGATTACGACACTGCCATCTAGTGGTCAGAGGTTTAAACACAACACACAATGATTTACTGTCTGCCAGGAATCTGTGTATCGATACTGTGTTTTTGAGAATCGATACAGTATCACTAAACATAATATCCCGATATTTGATATTTTCAGTATTTTCTTACACCCCTACCTCCCACTGGTACCTCTCAGATCCAGCGCTGCCAGTGGACACCAAGCACATTATAACTAATTGATTCCATTGGGGTTAATGAAAATATCGGAAACATCATCAGCATCATCATCAATACAAACGTAGGGCTTCACTGTGTGTGTGTATAACACAATCTGGAGAACAATGACCCAACAATTCAGAATTATGCTGAATTATGATTTACAATAACAGTCTCATTCTAAGCGATAACTAGGATGATGCTGTGGTGATGATGATGAAGGTCACCAGCAAAGGGCATTGCTCATCACGGACACGTGGATGCTGGTAATGAAACAGACTCATATTTCACTGAGGTAGCTGACCAAGCACAGCCGCTAGTTTATACATATTTAACTTCTTCATACATTCGTTCAGCCTCCAGGCTGCATACCAGACGCTGGCTTTTATATCGGCTGCTATTTGTAGCATATGTAAATACGCAGTACTGCAGTTAAATAACCGTTTAAAAATGCACGGCTGAACATATTAGCTCTTATAACACGTCTGCTTACTATACAAACAGTGGATCAAGCTTCTTTCAAACAGCCCTTGAAACTCATCCACAAGCTCTCTGAACAGCAGCTATGGAGAACAAGTTGGTCTGACTGTCTCTATCTTTCTGTCCCTGTCTGCAGTGGTGCCAAGTTGCTGATCAATAATGCTGCGCTATGTCCAAGGAAACAGTCGGACTGATGGGAACAGACGAAATCCCAAACGGCCAGTGCTTCCTACAGGCCATATTACTTGGGATACCAAGTCCAAATCTTGAGCATGAGTCATTATTTTGATATAACAAGTCCAGGTTTCAAGAAAATAAGCAATTATTTTGGGATACCAAATGAAAATACAACAAAAAAACACAATTTTGTAAACTAGGCTGGTTTTATCAAAATTAGAGATGGACCGATCAGCGTTTTTGAGGCCGATTCCGATCACCGATCACCTTTCAGCGTGATCAGCCGATAGCCGATACCGATCGAGGGCGGGGCTATTAGACACGGCAGGGCTACATATTATGAGCACAAGCAAGTCATGAAACAAGGTGGAAACTGGTTTATTACTATTTTTAACCAGCTCATATGATGAAGCATAATATCTTTAACTAAACTAGAAGTTGGTCTATGTGGGAGTAAACCGCTTGATAAGCTCCAGAAGAGCCACATCTGAAAAGTATCTCTACTAGGAACAGCAGAGCGTGAATCCAGGTGGAACATTAAGCAGCAGAATGAACGTCTTCTACAGCCGAGAAGAGCTGCTTATCTAGAACTAGAAACTCAATCACTCTGGCTGTGGTTCTTTAGCTCTCTGGCTGTTTCTGATGCTGTTCTGTAAATACCGGTCAGATCTGGTCTTAGTAGTGTTAAATGTCTTTGTCTTGGTTCCCCCGCGAGAGACGCTGATTTACTAATTTTACAGATGTTACAAACTGCCCTGGATGAGTCTGAGTTACATACGGTAACAAACTGCCAGACGGAAAAGGTTTTGTTTTTCCGCACATACGGTGAACTGTTCTCGCGAGGCCGCTGCTTTAGTCAGTCTGACGAAAATTAAAGGGTATGTATTTCCACCTAGTGGTTCAGAGAGGAATTGCAGGGAGCTGGCCGGAGGGGGTTTCACGCAGAGCTCCTCTTCCTGGAAGAAACTTCCTGGAAATTAGGCTCATTTGTTTAACGCCATTGATCGGCTCTCGAGATTGGCTGATCGCCGGTCACATACTTTGATTAAACTGATACATGGCCGATCAATCCTTCCATCTCTAATCAAAATACTTAACACAATTCACAAAACCACACACTCAAACTTCAAAACACCACATATATCCTGCAAAATGAAGCACTGCAACCAAAACTACATACAGCATCATCAAAATCTAACTTTTCCACCAAACAACACACACTTCATTCATATCACCAGATTTTTGTCTAACCAACTACACACTGTTGGGCGTAATGAAAAGCATTCTCATCTTTAGCAAGCTCTGCCCTAATACTAAACTAGTCCAGATTGATCTCATTCACAGAAATATTTACAGATACACACAAATGCTGCTGTTATTGTTTTATTTTTCATCACACTAGTCAGTGCAACATATTCACAGCAGATATATTTACATTGGATTGAACTAAAATAAAAAATTTTGGTTACACACATGTACTCCAGTCTAAATGTCTGGATGACAGAGGCGACAGTGAAGTGGCTCAGGTTGGGCTGCACTCTCTGTCCAGCCTCTGGCATTGTCAGCCCATGGTTGATGAAATGATCTACCAAGGTTACTCAGATTTCAATTGAAAGTTGGCCATAAAGTCCTATACCAGCTCTACCTCTCACTCTTCCTCCCTCTCTCATTCTCACCCTCCCTCTTCCTCTCTCTGCAACATCTTCCATTGTTGTTGTACAGTAAGGTGCTCACCTGTGGTCTTTTTTTAGAGCTTATTTCCTGATTGAAGTTGTAACAATTAACCGTTGAGGTGTTTGGGGCCCGGTGGCACATATATATATGGCCTTATAGCTCAAGTAGTGTTATTTTGAATGGCAGTGTGTCATATTAGATGTGTGTCAGTTTAAATAATTGTGTCAGAAATTGGAAAAAACTGTAAACATACTCGATCATCTTAATGCCTGAATTGTCTGATGATGCAGTTTGCTGAAAGTAAACTGAAGGACTGTAAATTTATTATTAATTAGTGCGGCACTAATCCAATATCAGGATCAGCTATCAATTCTAGGAACGTAACGATACACTCTACTCACAATGCAGTGCTATTCACGATGCTGGTCTCACGATATTTAGAACACAAACTGTGCAGCAGCAGATGAGCTACTGCCTCTGACTTTACATCTACAAGGTGGACCAGCAAGTAGTAGGAGTATCTAATAGAGTGGACAGTGAGTGGACACAGTGTTTAAACACTCCAGCAGCAGCACTGCTGTGTCTGATCCACTCACACCAGCACAACACACACTAATACACCACCACCATGTCAGCGTCACTGCAGTGCTGGGAATGACCCACCACCCAAACAGTACCTGCTCTGTGGTGGTCCTGATCATTAAAGAACAGAGTAATAAAGTATACAGAGAATCAGATGAACTACAGCCTGTAAGTGTAGCTCCTGTATGGTCAGTGGAGCTGATACAGTGGACAGTGAGTGTACAAACAAGGAGGTGGTTTTAATGTTCTGGCTGATCGTTGTTCTGGCACATGCCCAGACTGGATCTAGCCTTCTACATGGAGTGGAAAGCAGATCCTATTTATGGAAGTTCAGCATCAGGACCACCATTATGTAACACCATCCGCCGCCCATCGTAGAGCCATGCTGTGGCTGCTTTTGCACATTCACGTTTCCAGGCACACTCCTAGTCTCTCGGGGGGGAGATCTGCTTAAAAGCAGGCATGATAGACCAACTCCACTCCATCCAGCACGTGGGTTAGATGTTCTCCGGTTTACTCATGCACATCAATAATGAAGAGCAGTGTTGTGTAACTACATGCCAACTCTCGAGCACACCATGACACTGAGCTTCCATTAGTTTTAGACTGTATTATTAGGTGTGTTCTCCGCAAATATGTCATGAGGGGTCGTTAGACAGACAATGAGTTGATATAACAAAAGCACAGAGGGTTCTGACCCAGCTGTGATTCACTATTCAGTCCTAAACACATGCACTCTTTCCGGAATTAGTCAGATAGTAGAAGACGGGAGATTCATTTCAAGGTAAACTGACTGTATGATACACGCTGCAGCTATACAGAGAAATCATCCTCCTATACAATACAGACCACCAGAGAGAGGAGAAATGAGGGCACCTTTCCTTCTGATAGAATATGTGATTTTCTCGGCCTATAATATATATATATATATATATATATATATATACACACACTACCGCTCAAAAGTTTGGGATCACAGTGAAATGTTCTTGTTTTAATAGAGTATCTTCTTCCTTAACACAACAATGGACTGACGGGTCTCTAAAGAAAGTTGTTTCTTTCTGGTCATTGTGAGTCGGTCAGCAAGCCATCAAATGCTGATCTTCAGATACTAAACTAACCTAGAATGTTGTTCCCTTTTATACTCACTTATTAGTAGAATGTTTTTCAGCTGTGATCACAATTGATCAAGAGTGTCCTAACAACCAATTAGTCCAATAACATCCTTAACTTGGATTGGTGGTCGTACCAGGAGATTTAGACAGAGGACTGAGAATTACTGATAATAGGACTATATGCTAAATAAGCCTCTATACAAAAATAGACTCTAATACAAACATTTTTATTCTTTAAAAATCATCTGATACACTTACATTCATTGTGAAATGGACAATATTGTTTGTGTATCGCTTGAAAATTGCATGAAATGTGTGGTATATTTAAAAACTCTAACTTTAAATAAATAAGCATGGAAATTTGGTTTTTATTTTTGGGCCATGTACACGTCACAGTTCACTCCTATTTGCCATCATATGAAAAAAATGTTCTATGTAATATGGATACACAGTTATATTTGCTCTTATGGGAAACAGGAAATAAGTGCTTAACATTAAACCAGAAACAGCAGCAACAACTGCTATATTTATGTTGGGTGATGTGACATACCACATTAATACCACATTCAGTGAACCGAACACAAACAGAACTACTGCAGAAATTCAGCTGTGCTGGTTACAGCAGATGCCACATCTGTACAAGAAGCTGCCTTTACGGTACACTGCATATTATAAACTGTCATTGTCGCAACACAGCAAAAAACATGCGGAAAAGTTTGTCTCGGCTCTCGTTCATCAGCTGAAATGGGTTATTTCAAGCTACTTCCAGCAAAATGACTTTAGAGAAGATGACAAATGGCTAAATTTAAAGGATTAGTTCATATGACTACTAAGACCAAGATTTACACTGCACAAATCTGGCCTTTATGGAAGAGTGGCAAGAAGAAAGCCATTTCTCAAAGAGATCCATAAAAAGTCTAATAGAAAAACAAGAGAGAGGAGAAATGAGGGCACCTTTCCTTCTGATAGAACATGTGATTTTCTCAGCCTAAAACAGCTATAATTATGTTTTGCATGCATTTATTCATATATATATATATATATATCACAGTGGATCACAGTGAAATGTTCTTGTTTTAATGGAGTATCTTCTTCCTTAACACAACAATGGACTGACGGGTCTCTAAAGAAAGTTGTTTCTTTCTGGTCATTGTGAGTCGGTCAGCAAGCCATCAACTGCTGATGGTTCAGATACTAAACTAACCTAGAATGTTGTTCTCCCTTTTGGCAAGAAGAAAGCCATTTCTCAAAGAGATCCATAAAAAGTCTTGTTTAAAGTTTGCCTCAAGCCACCTGGGAGACACACCAAACATGTGGAAGAAGGTGTTCTGGTCAGATGAAACCAAAATCAAACTTTTTCGATTTTCACCCTGAACACACCATCTCCACTGTCAAACATGGTGGTGGCAGCATCATGGTTTGAGCTGCTTCTCTTCAGCAGGACAGTGAAGATGGTTACAATTGATGGGAAGATGGATGGAGCCAAATACAGGACCATTCTAGAAGAAAACCTGTTGGAGTCTGCAAAAGACCTGAGACTGGGCCGGAGATTTATCCTCCAACAAGACAATGATCCAAAACATAAAGCAACATCTACAAAGGAATGGTTCACAAATAAACATATCCAGGTGTTAGAAGGGCCAAGTCAAAGTCCAGACCTGAATCCAATCGAGAATCTGTGGAAAGATCTGAAAACTGATGTTCACAAACGCTCTCCATCCAATCTCACTGAGCTCCAGCTGTTTTACAAGGAAGAATGGGCAAAAATTTCAGTCTCTCGATGTGAAAACTGATAGAGACATACCCCGAACGACTTGCAGCTGTAATCGCAGCAAAAGGTGGCGCTACAAAGTATTAACGCAAGGGGCCCGAATAGTTCTGCACGCCCAATTTTTCAGTTTTTTATTTCTAAAAAAAGTTTAAAACATCCAATAAATCTCGTTCCACTTCATGACTGTGTCCCACTTCTTGCTGATTCCTCACCAAAAATGACAATTTCATATCTTTATGTTTGAAGCCTGAAATGTGGCAAAAGCTTAAAAAGTTCAAGGGGGCTGAATACTTTAGCAAGGCACTGTACATTTTAGTGAGATTCAATGCATCTAGGATAGTTTTCCACCCGAGGGAGGCAGCAAAGCCAACAAAGACTAAAAAAAACATACAAAGCAGCAAGTTTTTAAAATACATATATTAATATTAAAGCTTTCATATCAGAGCCCAGTCGGCTCAGAGCTGGCAGAGCTGACATGGCTTTACCTTCAATACAACTTGCTATAAAGCTGAAAACACACGAGGGCTGGAGCAGAGAGTTTACTCTACTTACCGTGCCTGAGGACGTATGAAGGCCATACGTCTCTGAGGGCCAGCTTACAATGCATCATCTGAGTTGGCACAGAGAAAAAGTCCTGAAGGCACTAACAAGCTCTCCAAGGCAAATCTGTCTCAACGATCTGTCTGCAAACGAGAGAACCCAGAGAAGATGCCTTTCCAATACGATAGTAAGGACATACCTGACCACGCACTACACCTCAGTACCAATACTCCACTAATCACAGCTAAATAAGACTGGCCTGTACCTGTAGCCATCAGGCCAGGGTCCAGTAATGAAGGCTGCAGTTCATTCCAGACCATTAAACATCAACAACTACAGCACAGTCTGGCATCAGCTATATTTGTGAGCAGGCCTGTGCGGTGTATTATTCATTCTCAGCACTGCAGTGACACTAGTCCTAGTACCAGTGGATCAGACAAACCAGTGCTGCTGCTGGAGTGTTTAAACACTGTGTCCAATCACTGTCCACTCTATTAGACACTCCTACTACTCGCTGGTCCACCTTGAAGTTGTAGAAACAAGAGCTCACCTGCTGCTGCCCAGTTTGTGTTCCTCTAGTCCTTCATCAGTGGACGCCACCCACAGGACAGGATGTTAGGGGTTGGTGGACAATTCTCAGTCCAGCAGTGACACTGAGGTGTTTAACCACTCCAGCAGCAGCACTGCTGTGTCTGATCCACTCACACCAGCACAACACACACTAAAAGACCACCACCATGTCAGTGTCACTGCAGTGCTGAGAATGATCCACCTCTCTAATAATACCTGCTCTGGCTCAGTGGTGGTCCTGTGGGGGGTCCTGACCATTGAAGAAAAGGGTGAACTGGGATAAATAAAGTATACAGAGAATCAAAGGAACTAGAGTCTGTAAGTGTAGCTCCTACGTGGTCAGTGTCTCTGATCAAATGAACAATGTGTTCCAACAATTCCAACGCTTTTCTTTACTTTTAATGCAACTCAATGGAACCAGAATTTTGCCAGGCTATTCTGGAGCATCTCTATTGAATTTACAATGTAAACAGTAGCTGTCACGTTCAAATGGTTCAGAAAAATAATAATAATAATAAAAAAATTAAACAAAAATCTAACAAAAATCTAAAAATCTTTTTTTTTTAACTTCAGTGTTGTCCTTTAATTTTCTCTTTCATTGTGCAAGTAGGGCTGGGCGATATGGGAAAAAAAATCTTATCACGATAATTTTTTTCATATCAGTCGAAATCGATATATATATATATAAATATATATATATATACTGTATATATATATATATATATATATATATATATATATATATATATATATATATATATATATATATATACAGTATATATATACAGTATATATATTTATCGTTAATCGATCACAAAATTACGTGTATTAGCATAACGTGCGTTGATGCGTCGTAAAGATGGTCGCTCCTACTGAAAGCATGGATTTATCCAGAGCGCGAGCTGCAGCTACAAACAATCTCTCGCGTGTATCTAAAGTTGTGGGAGTTTCACACAGAAACACAACAGTGTGGTGCTCTGTCAGCTCTGCACAGTGGAGATGATCACAACAGTACAACTGCTATACACGAGACCTTGAAGCTCAAACATCCCGTAGAGCTTCATCAACACAGCAGCAGGACAGCACCTGTTTACCTGTTTATGTTATAGATTATTTATAGATTATTAACACGTGTATCATGTTTCTTTCAGTAGTAGTTTAACGTTTTCTCTTATTTTCTCTTATTTTATTCTCTCTGCTCGACTGTGACGCCTGCAGTAACCAGATTACTAGCACGTGGGTTAAGCTGCCGCTACGTGTACACTCTGTACTGTGTGCTTCAACTAAACATGAAATGTCTGGAACTCTAGTTCAGCCATCTGATTGGTTTGGGGGCGGCACAATTCTCTCTTTCTCATTGGCTGTTCGTGTTGTCTCTCAAAACATGGACAAAACTTATTTCTATCAACTTATTTCTATCAATCAGTGTCTTATAGTTCTATCGAGGAAACATTATTTCGCGATAATTATCATTATCATTTTATCGCCCAGCCCTATGTGCAAGTAGATTATATTCTGATCTGATTATATGTAAGTTACATATGGAGAGGGCTCTCTGACTTCTGAGTCTCTAGTTAACGCCACTACGCTGGTGCTGATGCAGGAAGATCAGTCACGTATTCAGCAAAAAAAGCCTTTTAGCGTTCCAGTGAAGTCGTTCTTCATTAGGCTACATAATCACCTACAATAAGACAATGTACAGGAAATAAGAGGCAGTCATCCAGCAAATTTCCATTTAAACGGATTAGGCTAAACAGTCAATTAACAGTTTTTAGACTGATGGGAATATCGGCGGCGTGCGTGCGTGTATGTGTGCGTGCACGGGGAGGCTTGTGTTTTCCTTTCAGCTGAGTGCAACTTGCTCAAATCCCCCAGCAGAGTGAGAGCAACCACGCCACATTACTCAAACACGCTTATGCAACAGCCCGTCAGCCTCCAAACAGGCATGAGCAATCCTCTCATTCCAGCTAACCTGTCTACACCTTCTACTCCCCCAGTTTATAGCTTCCAGTTCAAAGGGGAGTTCCACTAATCTTTACAGTAGAGACCCTTACCAGTTCAGACCTCTTTACAGTGGAGACTAGGGGCGTAAGAAAATATAGAAATATTGAATATCTTGATATTACGTTTCGTTATACTGTATCGGTTCTCAAAAACATAGTATCGATACAAAGATTCCAGACAAACAGTGAATCATCATGTGTTGTGTTTAAACCTCTGACCACTAGAAATCCATTTCTAATCCATTTTCAGCTCCACTCCAACATTAACAAGCAGCACAAGGACGCAGTGCTGTCGTAATCATTGGCAAACGTGTGGATATAGTGTTGTGTTTAAATAGTAGGATTTAAAAAAATCTAAATATCTCACTTGGCTTGCAATATCGAAGTACATCGCAATATACTGAATCGTGACGGCTGTATCTCAATGCGTATCATATCACCAGGTTCTTGCCAACACACAGCCCTAGAGGTAACTATATTAAGTTTCGTGATACTGTATTGATTCACAAAAACACAGTATCAATACACAGATTCCTGGCAGACAGTGAATCATTGTGTGTTGTGTTTAAACCTCTGACCACTAGATGGCAGTGTTGAAATCCATTTTTAGCTCCACTCCAACATTAACCAGCAGCACAAGGGCGCAATGCTATTGTAAGCATTGACAAACCTGTTCATACAGTGGTGTGTTTTAATAGTAGAATTTGAAAAATCATAATATATCACTTCGCTTGCAGTATCGCAGTATTTTGTGATATAGAATTGTATCGCCAGGTTCTTGCCAATTCACAGCCCTATTCACTACCTTATGTTCAGTAATGACTTCTGCAATGTATGTACTAGCTATGTACTCTTTGCTCCATGTTGCACCATGTTGCACCATGTTGTTCCTGGAGGAACGTAATTTCACTCCACTGTGTATTTGTATGTAGATGGAATGACAATAAAAGCGTCTTGACTTGACCGGAGTCATAAAATAGGAGGAAAACTAATTTCTCACTTACAAATATGTTGCTCCATGCCCGAGACATGGTTTTACTATAGTTTGAGAAACATTGCCCTAAGATTTAGCTTGGCCACACGGCAGGTGAGGCCATGCAAAGCACTACAGAGGCACTGGACTCACCGTAAGAGACCTTTAACTTTGTACATAAGTTGTTATTGTTACCTGAAGATATTCATTAAATACAGCAGCCAGTTGAACAAAGAATCATTGGCTGATATCATTACTAATAAAACAGTCCCAATAAGAAACAACAGGGTGTGCCCAAACTTTTGACTCATAGTGTAAGTCACTTTCGTCTCTCTCAAGATTCATGCCTCTGCATTCGCTTTGGGGGCACATAGGAGCATCTGCCCTCAGTATATGACCCCTGCACCTACACCTGGGCGGCAGCTCTTCAAAGAGGACAGGAGGGGAGCTCATTCCTCACGTGCAAAGTCTTGTTTATAACAGATAGAGGTGAAGGTAGAGGTAGACAGGGTGCTGTGAAGTAAAGCAGAGAGAGATCACTGAAGACAGGGATGTGGGAGGAAGTCCTCACTGATAAAACCAGTCTGTTGCTCAAATCTTCATATCATAGACCAGCAGCTCGGGACAAATCTGAACACAACGTCATAGGTTGCACCGTAAACACGTACATACATAATTTTTAAACCCCACGAACCAGTATGCATGTCTGAAACCCGTCATCTGGACTAAGTTAGCTTTCTTTCGATTTCACTGGCTTTGGTTTTTAAGCATAAACCTGAAGAAAGATGGGGCTGAAGTCTGCTTCCTCTTCGAATTCCCCGTTCCACCTTAAACTGTGCAGCACTGACATTCTGCCGATTCATAAATTAGTCAGGCTTTAAATTAAATTTCTTGTTCCACCTTAAATGGTGCAGCAGTTACACTCTGGCACTTCAGAAGTTAACCTCTTATACAGTTCCTACGTTCCACCTTAAATTGTGTAGTAGTTACATTCTGTTACCCTAGAAGGTAGTTAGCCTATTATTCGAAAATCCCTGTTCCACCTTAAATGGTGCAGGAGTTACATTATGGCACTTCAGAAGTTAACCTCTTGTACAGTTTCCAGATTCCACCTTAAATGGTGTAGTAGTTACATTCTGTCGCCCTAAAAGTTAGTTAGTCTCTTATTAAATATCCCCAGTTCCACCTTAAATGGTGTAGTAGTTACATTATGGAGCTTCAGAAGTTAGTTAGCCTCTTATTCAATTTCTCCAGTTCCACCTTAAATTCTGCAGTAGTTACATTCTGGCGCCTCAGAAGTTAGTTAATGTGAATGCTGCACCATTTAAGGTGGACCGGGGAATTCGAATAAAAGGCTAACTTCAGAAAGCAAGCCGTTGAGCTGAGCTGAGCTTTTCCAGCAAACCGAAAGCAGGTCTGAGTTTTACGGTAACCCGTCATTAGTGCACGATTTAAGGTGGAATGGCGAGTTCTAATTAGAAGCTAACTAACTTGAGAGGCGCCACAATGTAACTGCTGCACCATTTAAGGTGGAACGGTGAGTTTGAATGAGAAAGCAAGCCGCTGGGCTCTTCCAGCAGCAGACTCATATAGCGAGTCTGAGTTTTACGGTAAGCCTTCGTGTCTAGAGTCGAAACTAAACAGCCTGCATGAAACCAACACAACCGTAAACACAACCGTAAACACAACACAACTCCAACACAAGCTCGCAGCTCCCAAGTTTCCTCCACTGACTGACTGACTGCGCATATCGGCGTATACGTGCTGCTACAGCGAAGTAAACACAGCGAACTCAGGGTGAATCACCCCCCTCTGTAAGACCCCCAGCGCGTCTCCAGGTTGCGCAGACGCAGCCCGGGCTGGGGTGCTCCTACCTGTCCGCGTGTCACGGTGTCAGTCCATGTCTGAAGGTGAAATAGTCCCGATACGCTCAGCTGTCCGGAGACATGTTCCTCCAGCAGCCTCCGCCGCTCCTGCTGCTTCTTGCGCCACTGCATACACTCGCCCCGCCCTTGCGTCTGACGTCACGCCTTCCGGCGCCACCCACCGCGCACGTTCCGTCTGCACCTACACGTGCAGTTTAATATTAGCCCGCACGCTGACATCATATTTTAATATCAGCGCGATTGGCTAATTTTAGAAGCACATATTTTACAAGAGTTTATTTGTTTCGACGTGTTGACATCATCTACTGGGCTTTAGATACTGGTATGCTGGTCAGCAGGACTGGATGTTGATAAACTGGTCACCAGTAAAACCAGCATCTGTGGGGCTTTAGATACTGGTATGCTGGACTGGGTGTTGATAAACTGGTCACCAG